>BGNK01005320.1:0-40222 GCA_003297005.1 Symbiodinium sp. clade A Y106
ACCTCGGCCTTTCATTCTGGGAATTGCAGGTTGGATTTCGGGCATTGGTGAGAAGAATCTGGATTCGAGTTTGAGATTGATTACGAGTACATCTTCGAAGTCAGGTGTATTCCGCAGTACCCCTAATAACCGGAAACGCCCACATGAGTCGATAAAGGATCCCAGCCACGAAGTCCAAAGGAGTCATCACACTCATCACACCTCGCGATGCAGATCTGAGCTGCGAAAACAGGGGCCGTAAAAATTAGAATATGGCTCTTAAGGGGGGGTTAGGGTTTAGGGGTTTAGGGACTACCGTTCGACCATGGTTACCGCTCTTGCTCTTGTTACTATTGTTCCTCCACTAGGGTTTAGGGGCTTCCGGGTTTCGGATTCTCGAGGGCAACACCCAACAGTGTTTGTGTGGGGAAAATGAGTCATAAACAGCATGAGATGAGCTCAATACCGTAGTCTAGACCCACATAAAACCTTGCAAAACCCCTTTTTAAACTCCGTGAAAACCCCAGACCCCTAAACCCTAAATCCCTAAACCGAAAAGAAAATTTATCCAAGGGACCCAGAGCTGCTACAAGACTTGCAGTTCTCCGCACAGGCTATGCAAAGCCCCGCGTCGCTGCGATAGAAGCGTCTGTCGCCTGCTGCGATGCTTCGTGATCAAACCTCTGGTTCAGGGTTTAGAGGTTCGGGGTTTAGGGTTTAAGGGTTTAAGTTTCTGGCTTAGGGGTTCTGGGTTTAAGGCAGGGAGCTCTGAAACCTGAACCCTCAGAAATGTGAACCCGAATCCCTAAACCCCGACGACTCACTCTGACTGTCGGATTTAGGATTCAAAGGTCCTTGCCGAGTGGTTCTGGCAGGCTGCTGCGTATGGGCTCATGGCTGGTCACTTGTCATTAAATCCTAAACCCTAAACCCTGTAAACCCTAAACGCTATACCTTATCTTCATTGCGGGCCGCAGCAACGCCAAGCATTCCCACAACCCTAAACCCTGAACCCTAAACCCTAAACCCTGAACCCTAAACCCTGAACCCTAAACCCTAAACCCTGAACCCCAAACCCTACAAACCTAAACCGCAAACACCTAAACCCCAAACACTGTGTTCGCGGGCTGTGCAGAAAGGGATTTTGGAAGTCGATGAAGAGGGGGGTCAGACAATTCAAGACGTCAAATAACAAGAATGATATCGACAGTTATAATAATCAAAATAATAAAAATAATGATGCAGTACTAATGATAATAACAACAATAATAATAGCAATAAGAATAAAAACAATCCTGATATTGATTCCTATTCTGTTGAAAAGCCTGATACAATGAGTTAACTGCTAACAACAATTTCGGTGGACACCGAGGAGGTGCCAATACATACAACATCCGTCGAAAGACCAACCGAAGCCAGCATGCTTGCACTGGCTTAAAGCCCAAACCCTAAGCCCCTAAATCCCTAAACCCGAAGCCCTAAGCCCTAAGCCCTATACCCTATAAGCCCTCAGCCCGAAACCCTAAACCGACAAGAAACCAATGAGCTTCCCAGAGAGACCCCAATCCTCCTTACCCTTTTTCCTACTATTCTGTTTTAATAAGGGGACCCCAAGATAAAAAGGGCAAAAGGGTACTACTCAGGAACCTTGGAATCGACCTTTGATCGTCTAAGAAGGAAGCCACGTTCCTTAACTCGGCACTCGACGCCTCAGCCCTAAACCTCTCGATCCGACTCCACTAAACCCGAAAAACCCGGAACGCGTGAACCCCAAACAACTCCCAAACCCCACGAATGCTAAACCTCCAAAACCCCAAAACAGCAAACTTCCCTCAACCCTGAACTCCAAAGACCAAACCCCCAAAACACCAAACTTGTTTCCGGCTCTCTGGCTTCTGGGACCCCTGCAATTATCGCAGCGCTTGGGGCCCGAGGTGTCGCAGGATTGGCACCAGTCGCTACAGGCTGCACACCTCCGCTTTTTGTCTTGACAAGGCCTTCGTAGCGGCTTAGAAGGCTTTAAGGGTGAATATGATGTTCCCAAACCTTCCAAAATCCCTTAATTAGGGAATATACCTTAAATTATAGTAGGATCCCTAATAGGATTTAGGGTATATTCCTTAATTAAGGGATTTTGGAAGGTTTGGGTTTATGCAGCTACAGGCATTCTCAGGCTCTTTGTAAGCTGCGTTTTGGCTGTAGGTGTTGCGGTTCAGCGATGATGGTTTAGTCTAGAGTTGGGGACTATACGGTTGAGGGAATAAGGAAAAAGGGGGTTTAGGGTTCAAGCTTTAAGGCCTCGGGTTGATTTATGGGTAGTTGTCAAAATTAGGGTCCCTTAAAAAGAAACCATAATTTTGACAACCACCCTTATGGAGGCCTGAATATGTAGACAAGGGTTTCGGCGGGCTTTCTTGTCGTATGGAACCCTGTCTCAGGCCCCGGGGTTACTCTTTGGCCTCACTGCTCAAGGTTTAGGGTTTAGGGTTTAGGGAAGACTTTTCTGTTAGGCTTTTGAATTTCCTCCAGCCTAATTTCCTCTTGAACCCCTTAGAGGAACCCTTATGATAGCGGAACCCTCAAACGAACCCCTTAAAGGAACCACGAGAACCCGTAAAGGCCGCAGCAGAGCACAGTGCTCCCGGACCTACAAGCAAGAGAAGATCAGATAAAGCAACACATGCAAAACACCAGCGAAAGAGCGAGCGAGAGAGAGAGAGAGATAGAGATAGAGATAGATACATCCCGAGCGCCTACACCCCGCCCCTCCCGCCCACCCCCGCCGATTGTCATTGTTTTTGCTTTGTGGGGAAAGAAATTCGCACCGGACCACCACCACCCAAACCACAAGGGGAGGGGGGCGGAACGAGGCGACGGGTATCAACGCAAGGATCCGCGTGACGCTCCCGCACAGGCGAGAACCGCGCCAGAGCGAAAGAGCCGTCGACAAGAGGAGGAGGGGAACACCACCACCTTCAGTGCAGTGTCGCTCAAGATGAACATGACAATATCATGAACAAACATAAAGGAAGCCGCATAAAACCTTTGAAGGCTTAACCTTGGCAGAACCCTCAAACGAACACCTGAATGCATGAAAGAATCCGTGTAAAACTACTGCTACTACTACTACTCCTGCTGCTACTACTACTACTACTACTACTCCTGCTGCTACTACTACTACTACTACTACCACTACTCCTGCTGCTACTACTACTACTGCTACTAATAATAAGAATAAGAATAACAATAATAATAACAATAATAATACTTCCTTCTCCTTCTTCAAACCCCCGTCCCAGGCGCAGGGTGCCGTTGTTGGTAAAGCTCTTGTCCTCGGCTTGTCGATTAGATTGAATCATCTTTTCATAGGGGTCCGGTGAGGCGGAAGACGAGGTTCTGGAATAGTCCCTTAATGGTATGTGTTTAGGGTGTAGGGGTTAGGGGGTTACGGTTTAGGGTTTGGAGGGTTTAGGGGGAAGTGTACCAGACCCCCCAATAAAAGGCACGAGGGTACTGCCGGAAAAGCCCACGACTGAACCCTGCAACCTAAACCCTGCAACCCTACAACCTAAACCCTAAAAAGCGACTTGAAACCTTGTATAAAACCCGCTGATCCCTGCAGACGCGGAGCACAAGAGCCCTTGTCGCAGCTGCCAGCCCCAGTTTTGGAGCATTTGTTGCACCTCCTTGGGTTTTCAAGGTACTGTTTTGGGTTCTCGGGTTTTGGGATTTAGGGTTTAGGGTTTAAGATATCAGGGATATCAGGGATCCAAAAAGGTGCTGCATTTCTTGCAGCTCCTTGGGCTTTGAGGGATTGGGATCAGGGCTGTTTCCAGGGCCAAGGTTGGGGTTTAGGGTTTAGGGTTTTGAGCGCTTCAAGGTAATATAGGGGGCTTCATGTCTATAATAGAAGGGCCTTAATAATCTAGGATCAAAGCCGTTTCAAGGTTGTTAAGGGTGATAGGCGGGATCTTTCAGGGTTTTGATGGATTAGGATCAAAATCCTTTGAAGGTACTGCGAAGGGTTCTATACGGGATCTGCACAGGTTCGGGATCAAAGTCGGTTTACCCAGAGAGCCCAATACCCCTCAATTAAGGAATAGACCTTAAATCATTAGGGGTTATGAGTTATGATGTAAGCTATATTCCTTAATTAAGGGGTATTGGGCTCTCTGGGTAATTGGGTAATTACAGGATTAAAGCTTCGGGTCTGAAAGTCTGCAGGGTTCAGGGCTTGGGGGTGAGGTTCACGGGATTCGGGCGTGGGATTTACGGTCTAGGGCCCAATGCGTCTTCGGAAAAATACGGGTTCTTATTTAGGGGTTTAAGGGTTTGGGGTCAGGTACATCTGAATTCTGACGCCGAGGATGGATGTTGCGCAACACCTGGGAGCATCTCAGGACATCTCCCAGTTTCCTGGCTCCTTTTGAATCTTCGGATTTGGGGTTTAGGGTTTTTAACGGGTGAACATCAACCCTAAGCCCTGCTTCAATCCTTCAAATTCTAAACCCCCAACACAAATGGGCGAATGTCGAAACGGAAATCCTCAAGCACAAAAGCCCTGCTGGGCACAACACCGTTTTCGTAGTCGCAGTTGTATCAGACACGGGTTTGCCCAGCCAACCACAAGTTCAGCAGCACACGGTTTAAAGTTTCAGGTCTAGCTGTCTCCTGCTGCACCAAACGAAATCTCTAAGCCAGAGACATAGGACAACCCTAAAAACAAAAAGGAACCCTGCTTACACCCAACTTAACCCGTGACCGCGGCTACCTGAAGACTCCAGGCACCAAGCCCCACAGCTTTGCAGACGGACATAGAAACTTTGTGGCCCAGGGGCGTAGGGGCAGGAGCTGCACCATACCCATAGTCCCCATTGTAGTTCCTTTTTGGGCTACCTTTTACCAGCTTAAAAATAAAGTTTGCCAAACCAAAAAGGGAGTACAAAAAAGCTGTGGGTCAAACCCTTGCAACCCTGAACCCGAAAGGCTCAGATGGCGTTTTCGCGGCCCAGGCTCGAAGCACAGGCAGAACAGATCGTCCTGCAATTTAAATTTGGGGCTTGGGGTTTGGAGCCATTATCCAGGGCTCAACATTGGACTCCAAAGTCCAAGCCCTAACCCGAAAAACTAAAACTGAACCCTAAACCCTGGAACTGAACCCTAAACATCCCTAAACCCTAAAACCCTAAACCCTAAAACCCTGAACCCTAAACCCCCGTAAAACTAAACCCTAAACCCTGGAACTGAACCCCAAACACTGAAACCCGAAACCTGACACTAAACCCTCAACCCGAAGCTCCAAGCCTTGAACCAAGCTTACAGCTCAGAGTTCTGTCATTTTCGAGGCTGGCCCATTAAATCTCCTGAAAAATATTCGCAAAAAAACAAGATCCTCTTAAGCCCACTAAGGGAAGATAAAAAAATATCCCAAAGGCCTGCCTAGTTAATATGCTATAAGCTGCTATAATTCACGAACATGTACAATAATATAGAATACAATACAGCACAATACAATACAATACAATACAGTACAGTACAATACAGCACAATACAGTACAATACAGTACAGTATCGCATCCAGGTAACGGTTTGACGTGGGCCTCTCATGCCCAGAAGAAGTGCTGCCAAACTGCAACCGATGTCCGCGCTGCAGCAGCAGATTTCCGCCACGCTTAAACTTTCTGCTAGAGGTTCACAGGCTACACCGCCACAGTGATGCACCAACAGCAAATCACTTCAAAGAGCCGACATCGCCTAAGTGTGAACAACTTGTGCTTCAGTTGGAGAGTGGAGGTCTCTTGCCGGAGCATGGGACACAAGCAACGAAATTCGTTTGAGCCGCATCTCCGGTCTGCTGAATCTTCTTGAAGAGATGGTAACCAAAAGGAGGACACAACTGTATATTGAATCTGTAAAACTTACACTACGTCAGCACAATCGAAGGGACTGCTCTCGGGTAACTACCCTAAATCCTAAACCCTAAACTCCACAGACACTAAATCCCAAATCCCAGTTCCCTAGGTCCGACCCAAACTGCAAAAGCCCAAGCCAAAGTTTCCTTCCTTATCCCTGTGCCCTAAACCCCAAGCCCCTTCGAAGTGTGGGTGTAGGGCTTACAGATGGTTTAGGGTTGAGGGTTTTAGGGTTAGGGTTTTTGGATTTAGGGATTTAGGATTTTGAGATTTAGGGTTTTAGTGTTTAGGGTGGTATAACAGCCGCAAGCTCTAACTCCCGGTCCCGTTGTTGGTGTAGCGTGTCCAGCATCTGCCCTTGTCACATTTGCTTGGTCCTGCACCTCCGACAAATGGTTTAGGGTTTTGGGTTTAGGGTTCGGTATACAATTTTCTATCTATATATGTATACAGATAGAAATAGTTAGATAGATAGATTGGTAAGTAGATAGGGTTTAGGGCTTAGGGCTATTGGTTTTGGAGCTGGTAGTTTCGGGATGCTCGCTTCGACTCAGGACACAAAGAACCCAATACCCCTCGATTGAGGAGCATACCTTCAAGGGCTTTGCTTCGAATCATACTGGAAACCTGAGGATCTTACGTAATAATTGGAACAGGGCTTGTTTGGGCAAAGGAAGTGTGCAGGGACCATAGGAGTAAGAGTGTTAGTTTCTCTGTTGCCAGTGCTTTCTTGCTGCAGGTGCGCGACGTGTTTTTTTTGTTGCGGGTGCGTGGCAGCAAAAAGCACCCACACTAATAACAAACGCAGGTAAAGGCTGTGGCACGAATTTTTGTTTGCAGCGTGTGCACGCCGATTTCACAAACTGCTGCCCGCCACCCTGGAGCACCCGCAGCAAAAAAGCACCCACAACCAAAAGAAAAGCTCCTGAACCATAGGGGACACTGTTGCAAATTATTCTAAACCCTAAACCCTAAACCCCTCAAATTATTCAGACCCCAACGTTCGATGCTTGGGCTCTCCTTGCTCTTGTGGAACTTACGACTGATGATGCAATGCCAAATGTCTGTAGGAATAGTTTAGTTGAGGGTTCAGGGCTTGGGGTTTAGGGTTTAGGGTTTAGGGTTGGGGTTAGATTTGTTTCATTTTGGTGCCCAATGAGCACCTATGGCAACTTCGCCAAAGAAAGGGACATCGCAAAGCCAATGGCTCACGCAAGACCCTTAATCTGCGACCCTGCAGCCTCAACCCTACCATGACTCATAGAAAGGAGCAACATAAGGCTGGCTCAGAAGGGGATAAGCTTCAAAGAACCAGTGTACCTTACTTGCGGGTCGTTGTAAGAACGATCCATTCATTTAGGGCTTTGCATGAGGGTCCCCTGAAACGCACACATGTGCAAGCCCTGAAGGTGGAAGCAAATCAGTACTTCTTGTATCGTATGACTCGGTTTGATGGGGTTCAACTTCGTTTAGGGATTTGGGATGGATTTGGTTGCGGCGTCGTTCAGGGAGTTCAGAGCTGGGTTTGGCGTGTACATGGAGGTTAGCTCCGGCTAAATTTACCTTAGCCGGAACTTTCAATCCTAAAATGCCCAGCCGAAACTGCAAAAATTAGAAATACATCTTCAACTTGACGATGTCTGATCGAGCCCTGCAGCCTCAGTTGAAGCAGAAACCACCTCGACGTGTAGACACTGCACGGAAGCACGAAACCGCAAACACCCTATGTCCAGACTAGAAAACCTTCCACAATATCCGTCGCCGGTGTAGAAAGCCCATCTAACCGGGGCCTTAAGCACCTTGTTACAACGCCCATAATGGCCTCAGCAACCACTTCAAACGTCTATGATCCTTCACACCCTCCAGCCCTTCCCTACATCATCACAACAATAAAACAACATTGTACGAATAGTAAGCATAGTACTAATGATACTAATGATCGTAACTGTATTATCATAGTAATCATGGTAATTTTCGCAATAATCATAGCAACAATAGTATCTGCAGAGACCAGGTGCTGTCGCAAGCGTTGCAATTGGAAGCGCAGGGCGCACACAGGCCACCATAAGAGGCGCTGGTGTTTTTGACCTTGTGCAGTGCTCTTGAGTGCCTAGACATTAGGATGCAGGGTACGAACCCTAAACCCCAAAACCCTAAAACCCAAAAACGCTAAGACCCTAAACCCCTCAACCCTAAACCCAAAAGCCCAAAAATCCTAAACCCTGAACCCAAAAACCCGAAACCCTGAACCCTAAACCCAAAATCCCGAAACCCGAAACCCTAAACCCTGAACCCAAAAACCCGAAACCCTGAACCCAAAAGCCCAAAAATCCTAAACCCTGAACCCAAAAACCCGAAACCCTGAACCCAAAAACCCGAAAACCCGAAACCCGAAACCCTAAAACCCGAAAACCCGAAACCCTGAACCCTAAACCCAAACACCCGAAACCCTGAACCCAAAAACCCGAAACCCTGAACCCAAAAACCCGAAAACCCGAAACCCGAAACCCTAAAACCCGAAAACCCGAAACCCTAAACCCGAAACCCAAACACCCGAAACCCTGAACCCAAAAACCCTAAACCCTCAACCCAAAAACCCGAAACCCTGAACCCGAAAACCCGAAACCCGAAACCCTAAAACCCAAAATCCCTAAACCCTAAACCCAAAAACCCGAAACCCGAAACCCTAAACCCGAAACCCGAAACCCTAAACCCTAAACCCAAAAACCCTAAACCCTAAACCCAAAATCCCTAAACCCTAAACCCTAAACCCAAAAACCCGAAACCCTGAACCCTAAACCCCAAACCAGAGGCCCCAAGCCCGAAGCCCGATTACGCCTCAACCTGAGACCTCAGTCTCGGGATCTTTTCTTAGGCCAAAGCCATGTGGGTCAGGGTTTAGGGTTTAGGGTTTAGGGTTTAGGGGGGTTATATGGGTAGTTGTCAAAATGATGGTCCCTTTTTGGGTACCCTAAATATTAGGTGAAGTATTATATTAGGGACCCAAAAAGGGACCATAATTTTGACAACCACCCATGTGGAAACCAAGATCCAAATCTTATAAAGGCTTTCTCAGTTTAGGGTTTTGGGATTTTGGGGTTTAGGCTTTAGGGCCTTTTATGTGGGCACTTAGAGGGTTCTTTACCGTTTACCAGGTTGGCAGGTTGCTTGAAAACTCTGTTGACTTAGTAAATCTACAGAATACCCCCCAATCCTACATATCACAGATCACAAAAAATTGCCTAAGCAGGTGTCAGTTTCTCCAACGGTTGCCACTCGTACTTTAGGGCAGTGCAGCGTAGCGTTAAGGGTTTAAGCTGCAGTGTTACCACCCGCCACCCAAGCCCTAAGCCACTTTCCGTACGCTATCCTCAGGTTTAGGGTTTAGTATTTTTCCGGGGGTGGGTTTGAGGTTTTGGTGTTAGGGCGCTGAACTCCAAAGCCTAAACCCAAAGCCCTGAAGCTTAAACTTTACATCCCATAGCTTGAACTCCTACACTCGTGAAACTAACTTGCGACAACTCCTAGCACCAGCACGCGAACCCTAAATCCAAAGCCGTAAGCTCTACAACCGGTAGACCAAATTATCACGGTTTAGGATTTAGGGTTTACCCCAAACCCTAGGCCCTAAACCCTAAACCCTAAACCCCTGAACCCTAAACCCCAGGCCCTAAACCCTAAACGGATCAAGCTGTGATGCCACCGGATCAGGGGGTTCCGAACGGAAAACCACGGATCAGATCAGGGGAAACCCCAAACCCTAAAGCCTCGACCCTTAAGATCCTTAGGGTCAAGGGTTTCGGGTTTAGGATTATTAGGGTTTAGGGTTTAGGATTTAGGATTTAGGGTTTAGAGTTTAGGATTTAGGATTTAAGACTTAGGGTTTAGGGTTTAGGGTTACTAAACCCCACACCCCACCCTCTAGTCTGTTTCGGCACACCTGCAGATCTGAGGGTATTCCTTTCACGCCCCCCTCGGAGCTGATTCTGCAGCTGCCCTTCCCAGACCCCCGGGAAGATCTGGAAAGTAGATCCCCTAATATGGGGCCCTATACTACTAAGGGTACTTTATAGGAACCCCCATGAAGGGATCTACTTTTTGGATCCTCCCGGGGGTCTGGGTTTGCAACCCAAATCCGAAATGCCTGAAACCCTTCTGAACTCCTTTCAACACCCTCATAAAACAAAAAAACCTTCTAGAGAACCCTATAAAGGCCCTATACAAACCTTCCAAAAACCGACTAGGTTTTGAAGAGGCCCGGCGGAAGTAGCCGAGAAATCATTACAGTAGAACTGAGAAGGCCTAGGGTTTTGGAAATCCCCCTTGAGGTCTTGGCTTCAGGGTTTGGGCTTGGGTTTCAGGTTTAGGGTTTAGAGCTTCGGGTGTAGAGTTTAGGGTTTGGGGCTGAACCCCAAACCATAAACTTCGCAGGGTTTTCAGATTCTTATCAGAGCTTCAAGATTGCAGTCCTCTTGAGCCTTGTTGGTGAGCTAGGTATTCGTCGTCACCCAAGTACTCCAAAGCCGTAGACACTCGATCAGGTTTGGGGTTTTTAGCGCGTACGGTTTAGGGCTGAGTGCTTAAAGCTGAAGGTTTGGTGCCAGGGTCTAAGGCGGGCGTCGAGACCACATGCCTTTGATCGAACGGTTCCTTGCCAAATGATACTATAAGGTTTGTAATGGTTCTGCAGTGTATAGAGTCGAATGTCCTTCTAGACCCACGAGTAGCCCAGGAATAAAACGGGTGCCCTTTTTTGGGTTAAAGTGGGTTATAAGAGAACCTAAACCCTAAAAATGGAATAAGGGCTTACTCTGGGTCCTAGCCTTTCAATAGGGGTGGCTTAAGCAAGCTCACGCTCTGATAGACAAACCGAGGCTTCCTTGACATGCAAATTGCAGTCCCTGAAACCATAGGACCCTTAGGGGGGTAAGGGGGAGGGCGGTAGGGGGCTATACTTCCTTGAATAGGCCTTGTTAGGTCCTTATTCGGGAAATTAAGGCCCCCTACCCCCCCTCCCCCTACCCCCCCAAGGGTCCCGATGACTATGCTTTACTGACATGCTGCTCGAGTGCAGACGTGAAGCTTGGCTTTGCTACTTCAACTTGCCGAGTTCAAACTTATACAAACCAGAATACAAGCCAAACAGAGCCGAGGAAACTCAACTAAGCTTCAAACCAATTACAAATCATAAACTCTTATATTGCTTTTTTAAACGAAGCCCTTGTCTAGAAGAAGCCCTTGGCAAAGAAAGCCACTACATGACAGCATGCCTTGTCTAACAGAAAACATTGTCGACAAAAGCCTCGTCTAACATGAACCTGGTCATAGCCTTTGTCTATCAGGAAAACCTTGTCCAACTCTAAATGTAAACCTAAACAACCCCATACAATATACGTCTACTTGTACAAATTCAGTAGGCATACTTCCTGATATGGTTCCACTACCCCAAAACCCGAAATATTGCGGCCCCTGGACTATAAAACCCTCAATAGCAAACTGTAGAGGAACCCCGACGAACCCCTACTTTCCAAACTTTTCAGACCCAACAATATCGTACTTAAACTGCCGGAAGGATGCTATTGCATACGGATCGATTTCTCGTCGGGAACCTTTTATGTTAAGGACCCTTAAAACCCCATTCCAATCTGTGTACATGAAGTGCAGGAAGGAAGCTATCGTATAGCCGGAATCGCAGCCATCGCTATCACAAGATCCAGCTTTTGCCAGCATGCACCTCATACACACAGAATTTTGGCGTCGGGTTTAGGCATTGGGGGTTAGGGTCGAGAGTTTGGGCACTAGGTTTTCTGGCTTAGGGTTCAGGGTTAGGGCATAGGGCTTGTTGCAGCTTTATGCGTTTCGAAGGATTCCCGAAAGCGGCTTGTGGAACACGTATAGAACTGTGACAGAATCCTTCTACAAACCGTATGGAACAGAAATAGAACCCCTAAGCCCTAAAACCCTTGACCCTAATCCCTCAAGCCTAAAACCCTAAACCCTAAAACCCTAAACCCCCAAACCCATACAGAATCTACATAGAACAGAACCTGACCGGACGACTCTGAGGGCACTGCTCTTTGCAGTGAGGCGCGCAGGGCTCGCACGTCCGGAACAGCAAGTTCCTGAAACCCTAAACCCTAAACCTATGGTCCAGGGTTTAGGGTTACCTGCAGCCGAAAAGACCTACCCTTTTAGGGTTCCTTAGTATGGTTTCTATATCTAGATTCTTAGAAAGGTAGGTCTTTTGGGCCACAGGTAAAGCTATGGTGCAGAACACCGACTTCAGATCCCGAAAAAACGAAGTACAAGGATCATCATAAAAGTGGGTGTTGATGCTGAAATTAGCAGCTAGGGTCCCGAAATGGGGGTAAGGATTTAAGGATAAAGCCACTGCATATGCGACTGACTAAGCATGACTCAGCATCGTAATGTGTGGGCCGCGTAGCTAGTTAAGCCCCTAAACCCTAAACCCCTAGACTAGTCATGGCAGGTTCACCAAACGGAAATCGGTGACAGCAGGGGCAATCGTACTCGTAGCACTAAACTGGCGGGCTGATAGGGTTTAGGGCTTAGGTTTCGACCAAGAAGTCAGAAAGCAACCAGAAGCTGGTACGAACAGACCAGGACTTGAAAGGCACCATCGCAGATCACGACACACAAGGCCTGCAGAACCCTCATGGAACCCCAAAACCCTGAACTCTAAACCCCTAAACCCCTAAACCCCTGAACCCCTAAACCCCTAAACCCCAAAACCAGGAAACTGAAGATGATAGATCCCGAAGCTGCGGCCCCGAAACCTCAACACCCATGAACCGTCCGAGCCTTTGGGTTTAAGGGTTTAAGGGTTTAGGGTTTAGGTGTAGAGTTTAGGGGGTTGTCTGTTTTTGTTCAGGTTCCTGTCGGGGATCTATATGGGACCTTTTCAGCAATGGGGTTCTATATGGGTTTAATGGCAGGGGCTTAGGGTTTAGGGTGTTTGGGTTCAGGGTTTAATCAACCCCCCTCCCTTCCCGCGGGCAGGTTGTAGCCGGACTTGCAAACGTCGCACATGGAGCTCCTGAGTCAGCAATGTCCTCTTAGGCTAGGGTTTAGAGTACGGTCTCATACGTGACAGCTTAGTCCTCTGAGTGCTACCATTTCCTTCACGAACACGACGGTTATCGTGATGGCAAGCAGTGACGAGGATGATGCCGAACAAAAGATCCAGACTGTCAAGGTGGTAATGTTGGAACGTCTAAACCCTAAACCCTGAAACCTCAAACACCAAAGCCGTAAACCCTAATCGTCGCTACTATCATAGCTCATAAACAACCTGACGGCGTTCATTGTCCGGCTGTGGAAGGGTATGAGAGAGATGGAAATACACCTTTTTGCAGCGACTGCAATCACCATCATATGGTTAGTTCTCTAAACTAGGGTGCCTTTCTAGGTCCCAGAAATTATACGCCATCCTTATTACAAGAAGGACGCTAAACGTTACACAAATTTACGGAACTACCCACATTCAACTCTCCGGGAGGTCGGGGTGGGAAGGTAGGATTTAGGGTGGGGCATTGGGAGGTTGACCTTTGGGTTTGATCTTTGCAGCTTCAGGTCTGATGAGGTTAGAGTTTAGGGTTTAGTGGGTGTTTAGGGTTTAGGGTTTAGTTTAGGGCTTAGGGTTTTGGGTTCAGGGTTTGGGGTTTCGGGGCTTGGAGTTGGAGCTACTCCAAAGACTTAACCAGCATACGTCGCCCAGGCCTCGAACGCTCCACCCCAAACCACCCCTAAACCCTAAACCCTAAGCCCTAGGTAAGAGGGAATACTATGTATAGCTAACACAAGCCGAGACAAACTATACAGATTCTTCTCTGGCATCTAAACTCCAGGCCATTATGAACCCGATCCCGACTCCCAAAATCCCAGACTGCAATCTTTCAATCCCGGATCCTAAGACCCTAGAAAGCTTTAGACCCAAAACCCTGAACCCTAGGCCTCAATGATCTTACTTTGCTGTACCATAACAAAGGAAAGCCCACAACAAACAAATCAGGTTCAAATGGTAGCATACAGCAAGTGTCTTGACAGACCTCATAAAGCCCTGTAGAACCGTTCCTTCTACACCCCTTTTTCCAGACGCCAAAAAGTAACAAAGGAACACACTCCTAAGCCTGCTAGGCATGCTCAGCGCCTGACACCGAACACATCAAGCAGTTCGGAGGGCAGACGGGCCGTGGCGGTGACCTCGAAGACGGAGATGGAAGGTTTTGAGGGCTTCAAGATTTTGCGAATTAGGGTTTCGGGGTTTAAGGTTTAGCGGTTACGGCTTAGGGTTTGGGGAGGGCTTTTTGGGTTTGAGGGGTTCGAGACTTGGGGACTTCACGTTGCGGTATAGGGGCCTGAATAATTCGCCTCGGCCCCGGCAGGTTCCTTTCCCTCTATTCCCCACCTCTTTGTCCCCTCCCCATAGACCCTTGGATTTGGGCTCCCTGTCGGGCAATTCCACTTACGCCCCTGTCCCCTTCCTTTGCCTTTTTGGCCCCTTCCTTGGGCCGGCCCCCGCCGGGCCCCCCCGCTCCGCCCCTTCCCTCCCCTGTTCCTCTCCCTTCCAATAATGTTAACTTTTCGGTTGGTGAACCCTGCTCCTCTCGCACTGCTTGCTGACCCTCCCATGCCATGGCATGCGAGCTTCACGCTTGCATCAGGGGCTGCGCCTTCTCCCTATACGCTGCAGATTAAGGGTTTGGGGTTTCGGGTTTAAGCTTTAAGGTTGGGGCTTGGGGTTTAGAGTTTCGGGTTTCAGGCCTATGGGCCTTGATAGGCTTTCGGGTTGTTGCTTTCCGAAAATATGAACCACAGCCGGGCCGAGGCGGACGATGCGAACCATTTAAAATTAGAATAGGGTTTTGGGTCCCATTATACTCTATTTAGACGAAGGAACCCCCACAATAGCATAGGTAATTAATTAGGCCCTTGTAGGATTCCGCAACCTGGCGGCTGACGAACCCATCTCGAGGGTCCACGGCCCCGATACCCGTTCAAGACAATAGGGTGTAGGGTCTGGACTCATCCAGGCTTCAGGGTTTGGAGTTTAGGGCTTAGGGCTTCTTCTTATGATTGCCTGTATGGTCTAGGATGAGAAGGTATCGAGGGTCACAAAGCAAGCGCTTTGAGACGGCAGTACAAGACACAGCACAGGACATCACACCCGTCGCACTTTCCTGCAAAAAGACGCTTTGGAGGCACCCACGCACCTCAAGCATCCCCAGTTTAAAAACCTAAATCCGAAATCCTAAACCGTCAACAACCGCAGACCATCGAAGTAACACAGAAGCATTAATGAATAGAGAAGGTTCATGGGCAGATTGAAAAGTAGATACATACAGGACTATGATGCAAATATGCGAGTATTGTTGAAGCTTCTATCGTAGCACAACCCTTCAAAAGACCCACATACTCCTGAGATGGCATGAGAAATATGACGCTATAGCACTCGGAGACTCTTCTAACCGTTCTAGCCTTCTAAAGTTAGGGTTTAGGGTTTAGAGAGCTTCCGGAGTTTCTGAACATAGGTGGCAACTACTATGTAGTTACATGCTAAGTGACATTAGGGTAGAGTTCGGGTTTAGGAGTTTAGGAATCGTGAAAGCCTCAATCCTAAACCTTGAACCTTTTGTTTAGGATGCCAGCTTTGGGGCTTCGGGCTCCCTCTTGCAATTGCGTCCCGCAGAAGACCACAGTAGTCTCAAAAGGTTCAGAAGGCGGGTGATCAAGACCCAAAAAATGGTGGATCGTCAAGATATGTAGCATATTATGTACAAAAAACCATATATGTGTATGTGTAGTTCCCTAAATTACGGTATATTTTTAGGTCCCAAGAATAACACGCACCCTTATTCAAGGACCCTAAAGGGAATGCAATTCAGAGAGCTACCCAGAGCCTAATGTTATACCAAGTACTACATGCTGCATCGTATACACTCTATATATAAATATAATACAAAACATTAAGAGCTCAGAACACAGGCGACAGCGCCTGACTGCTGTAGCCCCAGGCCCCCACGCCATGGCCCTTCGGGGAAGGGAGGTCGCCCAGCAGAACAGACGCTCGTCGGGCGAGGGCATCTGGATCATCAAACCGATAGCTGGCAACTATATGATGGCGATCATGGGCGCAAAGGTCACACTTTGTCAGGTGGCCATGTTGAGCATTTGTTCGGAGGACATGCGCACATACACGGCAGAGGAGTTTGTGACCGGCTTCAAAAAGAGGCTGGCTTTTCAGCCGCGTGGCATCAAGAAGAACAGAGGCTCATCAGGCGAGGGCAGTTGGATCACCCAACGGCAACCAAGCAGCTTATGCACTTCACCCGACGTAGTGTCGTTCACGGACGCGAAGGGCACGCAGTGCAGGATGGCAATGTTTAACATAGGACAGTGACGTAGAGGAGTTTGTGTTTGGTTTCAAGAAGATGTCGGCTCTCCAGTCGCCGCGGCATCAAGCAGATCAGCGGCTCGTCAGGCGAGGGCGTCTGGATTATCATGCGGAAACCTGGCAACCACTGCAAGTTCTGCAAGNTGTCGGCTCTCCAGTCGCCGCGGCATCAAGCAGATCAGCGGCTCGTCAGGCGAGGGCGTCTGGATTATCATGCGGAAACCTGGCAACCACTGCAAGTTCTGCAAGTCTTACGGAGAGGGATGATGCACAGACGGCGAGGAGTTCGGTCTGATGACTCTGACTCCGCTATCCTGACTTAGCAGTTTCTGAATAAATAAATGATGCTACAACGCTTTATCTTAAAGGGTGGAGGTACTACGGCCTTCATGCTGTTGTTGAGTTTGATGTCCCAGTATCACCTCGATGAAGGTGTTTAGACATCCTGGGTATCTTAGCCGTGTGGGGATGGCCTCATCTGATACCATGAGGAAATTCCTGCACCTTTTAAGGTCCGATATGTGGATCGTATATTGTTTGGTGCTTTGATCGCCGATACGGAATACGAAGCACCTTTTGTTTGCCGTGCAGTTTCAGGCATCGTCCATGTGCCATCGTTTTGATTTCGTTGAAGGAGCAGGACAGCTTTTCCTTCGCTGGCTCAATCCCGTTTCCAAGTGCAGGTCCACACTGGTGACAGTCAGATTTCTGGTCCGCACTAAGCAACTTAATTAGGTGCATGCCAAAGGGCCGCGTCCGACTCGGACTCTACGCCCCAAAAGCGAGAAAAGCAATATACAATACATTATCGTTGCTACCCTGGTGAACTAACTCTGGGATCCTCATCATTCGTACCCCTACAAGAAAGATCCTCAGACCCCGAACCCTGAAACATACGTCCTTCTATCTGAAAGCCTTCAAAAGCCTAAAAGCCCTAAACCCTGAACTTCGACAGAAGCCCTTGGGGATCCTTCAAGAACCCCTAAACCCTAAACTCTACGTCGACCAAGTCGGAGGAGCGGGGGTACATAGGGCGCAGAGCGCCGGCGGTCGTCCCACGGAGATGGCGATGGGGAGAAGCCTGGAAAAAAACATCTGCTCTTGAGGGTTTTAGGGGGTTTAGGGTTTAGGGGTTTAGAGTTTAGGGGTTTAGGGGTTTAGAGTTTAGGGGTTTAGGGGTTTAGGGGTTTAGGGTTTAGGGTTTAGGGTTTAGGGTTTAGGGGTTTAGGGTTTAGGGGTTTAGGGGTTTAGGGGTTTAGGGTTTAGGGAGAGTGCAGGGTTTGCTGCTTCAATGATTCAAGAGGAGCTTAAGGGTGCACAAATGGAATCCCTAGTAACCCCATGTTGAGAAAAGATGTTGCTCTGGGAAGTCACGCAACAGCATGTCTACCGAAGAAGGACGGAGGCAAAACACGGTGGGAATCGACAAGAGACATGCCCAAAATGAGCAAACTTCAGGGTTCGGGGTTTAGGGCCTGATTCCTTGCAGTTCCGTGTTACAACTATTGTATCATGTACCCCAGGACACGATTCGGATTCTGATGGTTAAGTCATTCAGTAAACGCCTAAACCTTAAAGCCGAAGACGCAGACTGAAACCGCCACCGGTGACTTACGGACCCTGAAACCCTAAACCCTAAACCCCTGAATGTCTGAACCCTTAAACCCTAAACTCTAAATCCTAAACTCTAAACCTGATCGCCCAAGAGTGAGAGAAGCTTGGGGTTCAAGGCTTGGGGTTTGATTCTTCAGGGTTCCTTGGGGGGGTTTAAGGGTTTAGGGTTTAAGGGTTTAGGGCTTCAGGGGGTCTAGGGTTCAGGGGTTTAGGGGTTTAGCGGTGAAAACTAATGCAATGTGATGGGTTTGGGTTCCGGGTTTAGGGTTCGGGGTTCGCGGCTGGTGGATCCATTGTCGTGCTTCACGAGTTCAGGGTCTACGAGGGCTGTGAACCCTTCACCTTCAACCCTAACACCCTGAAACCCCAAAAACTGCAGCTTTCTCGGATGACCGGGAGATGTAGCAAAACGCATAAAGCAAGCGAACAGTTTCCGCTTACAGTACCCAAATGAGGCTATGACCCCTGCTTCTAGTCCCCGGTGCCCGATGATCCTACAAATACCAGTGAAACTGGAAGGCTTAAGACTGTAATGTATATAGGAACCTGATTAAGAAACCCTGGCCCTATAACCCCCAATATATTATGAACCCTAATAAAGGCCCAAGGTTTCTTAATCAGGTTCCTACAGTATAAGGATTTCCTGGGCTTGAATTCAGTCCAAGTTCGGCGGCGGTCGTCAAACGGAGACGGGGACGGGGAGAAGCCTGAGGGTTTTCGCTGTAGGCTTTAGGGTTTAGGGGTTAAGGGTTGAGGGTTTAGGGTTTAGGGTTTAGGGTTTAGGGGTTTAGGGTTGAGGGTTTAGGGTTTTGCCGGGGTTCAGGGTATAGGGTCTGGGCTGTTCAATGCTCTGACGGTTCGGGTTACAAGAGGCACGGGNGTTTAGGGTTTAGGGTTTAGGGGTTTAGGGTTGAGGGTTTAGGGTTTTGCCGGGGTTCAGGGTATAGGGTCTGGGCTGTTCAATGCTCTGACGGTTCGGGTTACAAGAGGCACGGGGATGACCTAAACCTGAGGACGTTCAGGGTGCAAGCCGCTTTTTAAGGAGAATCCCTGGCAAGTCTATGTTGAGAAGGGATGTTTGTCTGGGAAGTCACAAGCAACAGCCCCTGTCTCTATCTCTACTTACAGTAGAAGCCAGAAAGTTGGAACATCATTATCCCCATGCCCTTAAGGTAAAGTATAGGGAATCCCAGCACGAATNTCTGGGAAGTCACAAGCAACAGCCCCTGTCTCTATCTCTACTTACAGTAGAAGCCAGAAAGTTGGAACATCATTATCCCCATGCCCTTAAGGTAAAGTATAGGGAATCCCAGCACGAATCATCCTACATTCATGTTCCAACTTTCTGGGGTTCACTATAAACCGACGGAGGCAACACACTAGAGGAATCGAGAAGAGTCATGCCAGGAAGCTCAAAGTCTCAAAGAAATCACAACGATACGCTTGATGATATGAATCCTGCCTTACCCATAANACTATAAACCGACGGAGGCAACACACTAGAGGAATCGAGAAGAGTCATGCCAGGAAGCTCAAAGTCTCAAAGAAATCACAACGATACGCTTGATGATATGAATCCTGCCTTACCCATAATAAGGAATATACCATAATTCCCATCGTTTAGGGCCATTAAGGTAATGCAGGATTCATATCATCAACCGTATCCTCTTGAATTCAGTCCAAGTTCGGCGGCGGTCGTCAAACGGAGACGGGGACGGGGAGAAGCCTGAGGGTTTCAGCTGTAGGCTTTAGGGTTTAGGGGTTAAGGGTTGAGGGTTTAGGGTTTAGGGTTTAGGGGTTTAGGGTTGAGGGTTTAGGGTTTTGCCGGGGTTCAGGGTATAGGGTCTGGGCTGTTCAATGCTCTGACGGTTCGGGTTACAAGAGGCACGGGNGTTTAGGGTTTAGGGTTTAGGGGTTTAGGGTTGAGGGTTTAGGGTTTTGCCGGGGTTCAGGGTATAGGGTCTGGGCTGTTCAATGCTCTGACGGTTCGGGTTACAAGAGGCACGGGGATCAGGACCTAAACCTGAGGACGTTCAGGGTGCAACCGCTTTGAACAGAATCCCTGGCAACTCTATGTTGAGAACGGATGTTCCTCTGGGAAGTCACAAGCAACAGCCCCTGTCTCTATCTCTACTTACAGTAGAAGCCAGAAAGTTGGAACATCATTATCCCCATGCCCTTAAGGTAAAGTATAGGGAATCCCAGCACGAATNACTATAAACCGACGGAGGCAACACACTAGAGGAATCGAGAAGAGTCATGCCAGGAAGCTCAAAGTCTCAAAGAAATCACAACGATACGCTTGATGATATGAATCCTGCCTTACCCATAACAAGGAATATACCATAATTCCCATCGTTTAGGGCCATTAAGGTAATGCAGGATTCATATCATCAACCGTATCCTCTTGAATTCAGTCCAAGTTCGGCGGCGGTCATCAAATATGGGAGACGGAGATGGCGAGCGTCGCCGGGGAGAAGGCTGTGCTCCTTTTGGCACGTTTCGGCTATCACGCTTTTTGGTTCGGGGCTTTGGGTTGAGGGTTTGGGGTCTAGAGTTTAGGGTGAGGCTTTGGAATAGGGTTTAGGATTCAGATTTATTGGGGTTCAGGATTCAAAGCCTCGTGGCCTTTTGAGGTTTAGGCTTTGCGGCTTCAGGGGCTTAGAGTTCAGGCCAGAGGCTCACGACCCACCTTGAGGCAAGGGATTTTTGGAGCTCCCTCAGATAGTAGGGCTTAAGGCAGTTTAGGGGACTTACGATGTTTCGACTCTTACCAAGAATACATACTCTCTTTGAACAAGCGCACAACTCAAGACCTCTGTGTGAATGGAAGATGCCGCGCCTGCGCTGGCAATTAGCCAGAACACCAGCAAGCTGAAAATCCCTGCGACCGCCATGGCGTCTGTTCTGAACCGGAACTGGGGATATGATAAACCACTTGATGTGCGGCTGTGTTGCTGATTGTGAGCCTTCAACACGTCTCATTTCCCGGTGAAACTTCCCCGAGACCTTGATCCACAAGATGCATTAATCAAACCATGAATGATGCATTGCTGCCCACATTCTGCTCGTAAATGCGACGCCTCCGAGCGATCCCACATTACTCTGCGAGAGCCCCGTTCAGTCCACTCGTGCTGGCTTTTTGCGGATCTTCTGACAGGTCTGGGCCATGCGGCTCCAAAGATGCTAAGTGTCTACTAGTCTACCATGGGCTTAGTCTACCATGGGCTCCAGTGGCTAGAATAGGGTTCGGGGCTACGCTAGCGTCTAGCGGTATACAAACTATAAGGGGCCCTTCCGCCTCCGCCCCTCCTTACATGGGAGTTTCCGAGAATTAGGGGTACCGTATTTTGGGGTCCTTATAATAAGGATCCTACTATTTAGGGTACTATGTTAGGGTCCCGTATTTTCGGAAACTCCCACATGGCCCCATTAGGTTCCCGCACACCTGTACCGCTGCGGAACCCAGAGCTTCAGGCTGCAGCTGTGCATGGGGGGGTTGTTGTCGCAAAAGGACAAGCACCAAGAGAGGCCAAAGGGTGGAGTTTGCAAAGGCTCAGAAAACAAAACTGGACTTTTTATCCGAAGTTGCAGCCCTTTCGGCAGAAGAAAAACAAGAAATTCGGCCCCCTGACCTCCTTTGGAGTCGGGCTTTCCATTCCGGTCCGGCTCCCCGGGTTCAGCTCACCGGGGAGGGCTCCACCCAAAGCACGGGGGCCGGGGCTCCCGGATCATCGACCTGCGCGCACAACGTGGAAGCCGCAGTGCTGATCGCCGCAAGTCCTTAGCTTCCGACCAGGGGAGTTTCCGAAAGTTAGGGGTACCCTACTTTGGGGTCCTTATAATAAGGATCCGACTATTTAGGGTACTAACTGTTGGGCCCCCTATTTTCGGAAAGTCCCACCAAGCGCCCCCTGCATCCTGAACACGCCGGGAAGGCGCCTAGGCGAGAACTTTGCATCCGAGGGACTCCGGGCAACGAGTTGGGAAGATGCTTTGATGTGCTGCTCGTCGTGGTCTCACCGCACGACGGATGTACCCTCTTCTGGCGTGCACAGGCATGCTGAACACTCAAAGGAATGCAAACTGCCGGACCACGCACCAGAAAGACCGCCGCAGCACGGATCACCATACCCTCCATGCCACCGATCACCATGTCGTTGTCCAATGCAGCTGCCGACGAGGGTGCTGTTGAGGACACGGCGTTGGAATCGGAGTCCACCCTCGTCGTATCCGCATTGAAGCTGCTCATAGAGGTTATCAGATAGCCGGAGGCGTTCGGAAGCTCTTGCGTGATGGCATCGTTCAAGTGATCCATGACCTCCTGCAGGAAACCTCACGCAGGTCACACGCACACTACTTCAGGATCCCAGAGCTACATCTTAGGGCCCAGGCCACTTGAGGCCGAATAATGAGCTCAATAAAAGAAAGAAAAGGAGCCCCGAAATAAGACACCCTGAAAATTTGAAGAAACCACTGCCCAGCCTGGGCACTGGGTTCCGCAGGCTGTCTGGGCCAATTTCGTAGGATCCGACTGCGCGCTCTCGAAAGTAACTCGCACCTGCCCGGCTAAACGTCGTCCAGCCCCTGCCACAGCCACACGTACTTCCATATCCCCCTCCAGGCCCCAAAATGTCTTCAAGGAAGTCGCCAGAGCTTGCACTACTTCACCTGGAACTTCACTGCTTGGAGGCCCAGGGGACTTAGTAAGTCGGTTCTAAGTAGGGTTATAATTGGGGTAACTCCAATTAGGGTGCTTATAACCTTACTTCCCAAGTCGCCGGGGAGGCTTCGGGGGTTCAGGGTTTCGGGTTTAGGGCGCCCTGGGCCGAGGAGGGAGTGCAGGGTGCGACCAAGTCTATCTGGGTCGCCAGGGCACGGGATGCGACGAAGGCTTGAGGATCCATTAGGGTTTAGGGTTTAGGGTTTAGGGTTTAGGGACTTTCCCATCGGTGGGGGAGTCCTGGAAAGCTGCAGGAGGCGATTGAGGGTTCAGCGTTGAGGGCTGAAGGTTTACCGAATCTCGGGGCCAAGGAGAGCCACGGTTTAGGGTTTAGGGTTTAGGGTTTAGGGTTGCACAGAGATCTTTCGAGCAAGTGTGCCATGGCATCCACAATATGTAGCAACCGCAGCGCATGGCTGGCTGTTTCGCTACATGCAGTTAGCCTTGGTCAACTCCTTTAGCTCCCAGGTTCAGGTGCGTGTAAAGTGAATGCCAAACCGGAAAGCACCCCTGCTCACTCGCCCTCAGGTTTGTTTCGGTGTCGGTAATCCTAGAACCCCCTAAACACCCCAAAAGCCTCCTGCTCATTCACTGTGATCTTCACGCTTTCGAGGGCGTGGATGGCACGGAGGCGCCGGCTGCGCAAGGAGAGCCGGCGACTGATGGAGGCCAGGACGTGAAGGAAGCAGCTGCTGCACGCCTGGGTTTGGGACTCAGGGGTTTAAAGCTGTTAGGGGTTCAAGGTTAAAGGATTTAGGGTCTGGGCGTTTAGGAGCTTAGGGGTTTAGTGCTCATGGGTTCAAGGTTGTTCCGGGTTTAGGGTTTAAGGGATTAAGGTTTAGTATATTTGAGATGCAAAGCTCCTCCTTCACCCTCAAGCGTTCCTACAAATTCCGAGATTGGACTTTTTCGGAACTTCGCCTTCTCTGCAACGGAGCTTCGGCAATTCCCGGCGCTCTCAATCCTAAACTGCCCCTAGGTACGACACCTGCTGCTAAACGGTTTAGGGTTTAGGGGTTTGGGGTTTGGGGCAGCCTCGGATTTCAACATGACAAACCGAATGACGCTCTGCGCACCTTCGGCCCTAAGGTGGTGCACATGATACGGCTCATGGACAAAATCCTGCATGACCTTAAGGACTCTAAACTATGGGAATTATGGTATATTCCCTATAATGGGTAATGCAGGATTTTGTCCATCAACAGTAGGATCCTTACCACGCCCCGCCTTTGATTTGATTTCAACATGAAACTCTAGACCCTAAACCTTTCATTTCAAGGAAACCCCCCACATCAGACCTTAAACCCTAAACACCCCTAAACCCTAAACCCTAGACCCCAAACCCAAACCCCTAAACCCCTATACCCCAGGCCCTAAACCTTAAACCCTCCCCCAAACCCTTCGCCGGCCTTCAGCTGCACGCTGAAACGCGCGAGGCCTGGCTGGGAGCTGATCAGCTGAAGCGAGTCTGTGAGGTTGTGCACGCTCGGCTCCTCACTGAACCAAAGTTTAGCGTTTAGGGTTCAGCGTTTAGGGTTTAGGGTTTAGGGTTCAGCGTTTAAGGTTTAGGGTTTAAGGGTTTAGGGTTTAGGTTTAGGTTTAGGGTTTTGAGAGCTTCAGAAAGCAAGGGAATCTCGGCCCTCAGTGAACCCAAGCAGGACATGCGAGCTTCAGGACCCTGCGATTCAAACAATGAAAACCCATCTACGCACTGGCAAGAGTCCGCTGGATCGCTGGTTAAGGCGAGCCAGACCGCTTCCACCTTTCAAGCTGGGGCTTTTGCCCCGCCTTAGGGAGTCCTGTAAAGCAACCCATAAGGATTCCTTGAAAGGGATCAATAAGGGTTCCTTTAAAGGGATCTATAAAGGTATAAGGGCTTAGGGCTTAGGGCTTATGGGGCTTAGTGTTTAGGGTTTAGGGATTTAGGAGTTTAGCGTTTAGGGTTTAGGGCTTAGCTTTTGCCAAAGGCGGTTTTTGTAAGGGGGCTTGGCTTCTAGGAGGGCACTGTAACCTCCAAGGTTTCGGGTGGGGCCCTTTTGGAAGGCTGAGGGTTGAGGGTTTCCATGTCCATAACGACTGTTTCTTTCCTGCTTAGGGCTTAGGGTTCCATAAGAGTTTAGGGTTTAGGGTTCCGCAAGGGCACTGTTTCTTTTGGGGCTTGGCTTAACGATTTAAGACTTCGATTTTTCGGCTCTTCTCTTGCCTCGAGGCCCAGTAGCTCCCCAAAGTCAGCTCGGCAAAGGCCCGCTCTTGCGCCATGTAGATCCTCAGGTTGTTTCGCGTGCCAAAAACAAGTATTGAAGATATTGTTTCGGAACTCCGTGTAAGTTGCCATGATAGGGAAGCCCATTATTACCAAAAATTCAGATTTAGCTCCTTAATGATCTCACAAACCCTTGAGAAAAACTCACGCAGAACCGAGCCAGAACCCTTAAAAACCCTTGCTTTTCTCAAATGAAACTCCTGAACAAGAGCCCAGATTCGAGGAGGACTTCGGTGCACTGAAAGCACCGGACTCATAGAGCAGCAGTGCCTCGAAATTTTCGAGAATGTGATTGAGGGTGTAGGTTCTCGGGTTTAGGGTGTAGGTATCAATGGTTTCCTATCCCGCTTAGTAGTCTTGGGTACCAAATCGCAGGCTCTACTTCCCAGATGCTCCAGTACACATGGGTGGTTGTCAAAATTATGGTCCCTTTTTGGGTCCTTATTATAATACGGCACCTCAAAAAGGGGCCATAATTTTGACAACTACCCACATGGGTTTGATGTTGGCAGCACTGCGCTCAGTCCCTAAGGCCCTAGGCGCTGGACTCGACCCTACATGCAAAACACGAGACCCGAAAGCCGGGTTTAGGGTTTAGGGTTTACAAGCTAGTAGAAACCCCAAACCTTACCTTTGGTTAGTAGGGAATGGAGGAATGGGGTACAATTATAACTACTATTACTACCATTCTTCCATTCCCTACCAACCAAAGCCTTCAGACCAGGAGCACTGTCGAAGCCGGGTGCATAGACCACGACGTCTCCCATCACGACCTGGGCCTTCGTAACAACCCCCCGGCCAGACTTCACACCCTAAGCCCTAAGCACACAACCCGAGAACCCTGAACCCTAAACCCGAAACCCCTAAACCCTTGAACCCCAAAGCCTAAACCTCAAAAGCCCAAAACCAACAAAAAAACAAAACGTCCGGAGGCCTTCGTAACAAGCCCATAGAAGGCGTGGATCTCTCGTGGGAGGTAGATGCTTAGAAGGAAGACCCAGGAGGTCTCCGTGGTTTGCGTCTCGAGGACCACCAGGGAACTTCCTGGGATTCTGAGTAGCCCCTTTAAAAGGGATGAAAAGGATTCCTTTAAGGGATCTATAGGGGTACTACAACGGTTTAGGGTTTGGGGCTTAGAGTCTTCCTGGGTTTCTGAATAGCCCGTTTATTATAAGGGTACCCTTTTTCCTACTACTCGGTTTTTATAGGGGGGCCCTAGTATAAAAAGTGCAACAGGTACTACTCAGGAACCTAGCTTCCGTGGCATTCACCTCAAAGTGGCAGGCATCCAGCTCCGCGTGGCTGATCATGACAGAGAAGTTGCTCAAGTTGCCTTTCAAGGTTTCGGCTGCAGGCAAGCAGTTGAAGTGAATTAGAAGCTTTTGGTATGTTTAGGCTTTGTTGCTCAGGCTGCCTTCACTGATCTCCGTCCAGTTCACTTGGCACAAACCTGCCATCAGGAGGCTTGATTCATTCGGAGCCAGCGCCGGCATGTACCCCAGGGAGTTCCGCCTCCACGCTCAGGCCGATGCCGGCGTCTGAGTCCAGATCCAGGGTGCGGCCGCGTCACGGTGTAGTCCAACGTGGGAACCTCGAATCGGTCCCGCCATCAGGGCGAACACCCAGTGGACGACGGGTCGGGCGGCTGTCGGATTAGAATCCGGTCGGCATGCGAGGTCCCGTATTCCGTGATGTTAGCGCTAGTGCGGTTGTCCGTCATGATCCGCGTGTGCCACTTTCTACCATTGAAAGCTGTGCAGCCACACGAATTGAGACACTCGCACTCTTCAGGCACACTCCCGACGATTCGATGACAGCCCCAACCATAGCTAAGTGCCACCGTCTTGCAATCTGCATCTCCACGGCACAAGTCCCATCCATCTAAGGCTGGCAGCCACTCTTCTTGCTTGTTTGCACCACCTCCGTTGGGATTGGCTCCATCCAGAGTGCGGTACACGTATGCATTGTAAGAAATACACTCGTTGTTGTCACAGCCGCTCCATCCCTCACGCGGCACGGTGGCAAGAAGAACAACAACGAAGCGCAGACCCATTTCCCTCGCAAGATAGACGCCCGATTTCCTACGTGCAGGTGAAGCCGGAAAAGCTGCATCTTTGGGGATTTGTCAAATTTCCACTTTGAGCTTCTTCATATGGCGGCTTGGCATCACATCATGCAGAATCATGCATAGCCTTTGCGTTGATGCTTCTGTTGCCTTCTTGCCCTTGTCGTTTCGCTGATTCGCACCATGGAGACATCGGTGGCTTCGACATCAACTTCGACGAGCCACTAGGGTTTAGGGTTGAGAGTCCAGGGTTTGGGGTTTAGAGTATGTCCTTACATCGGTCAGTGTGCACCATTGTGCCGCTCATGTCATGCTGGCACAGGTACTCATAAGCAACAACGGGTTGCAAGTGGGGAAAGGCAACGATCATCTCAACCAGGGCGCCACCCAGCGTACACAGCCGTTCGGCTGCCTTGCTTTGCTCATGAATTGAGCTGTACCATAAGTTATCCCCCAAACCCTAAACCCCTAAACCCCTACCTAATCCCTAAACCCTAAATCCCTAAATCCTAAACCCTAAACCCGTGGTGGGCCCAGGCTTGGCGAGCATCGCCCTTTGAAGATGCTACCCTAAACCCTAAACCCTTAATGCCCGAAACCGTTAATTCATGATGTCTGCTACACTGTGCCACAGTTGCTGCATTTGGATCAAGGTCTTTTTTCGGAGCTCATCTGGGGCCATAAACTGCCGAAAGTCAAAGGTTTCGGGCTACGGCTAGGGTTTAGGGGCTGAAAAAGTGACGAGCCATGCCCGACAAATCAAGCTAACCACCAGCCTTTCTTCTTTGCAGGTGAGCATGCAACATACTTTGGATGCTCGAGATCTTGTGCCATCAGAGCATCCACATCTTCCTCCACGGCTACTTGTAGCACTATGTTCGAAGCGCACCTTGCATCTCTAGCCCCTTTCACGCTTGCAAGCACCAGCAAACAATTTACAGGTATCCGCATTGGTCCCTGCTCATGAACACCTTTCTTACTGCGTCTACGGGGCAATCATACCCAAATTCGCTTCGAAATTAAGAAGACACGGGTCCTCCAAACTCCGAAGAATCAACATCACGAATGTGAGCGAAGGGATTGAATCGCCATCCTGAAACGTGCTTTATCGCCAATCTTCAGCTCGGAGGAGATCTTGCTGATATCCTGCGACTTCAGAACTGCGAGAGCGACTTCAGAAAGTCAACTTCCACGGAACATTATACCCTGACTCTCAACCGTTACTCACGACCTCGTCAGCCCTGCACCCTCCACATCCTGCCCCAAAGCACAGAGCCACAGTGAGGACCCCAAGCCCTAAAAAGGACCTCCGTTGAATGCCCCAGAATTGTTGAGTAGGGTTTAGGAAGCCCTAAACCTCCAACCCTTAAGAAATGTAGGTGGCAGCGGCTGCACTGCGCAGAAAAAAGCCTCTCAGCCTCCCTCGCCCTTCACGGTTTAGGGTTCAGGGTTTAGGGTTTAGGGTTTAGGGGGGATGTTGTGGGTTACGGGGTTCGGGCCCCCGAGACTCCAAACTCCATTTTTGGGGCATATTCAGGAGAGAAGAGTCAAAATGCTTGGGAACTAAGGCCCCAACTTCAAAATCCCTGGCAAAACGCATGGGAAACTTACAAACCCTGACATTCTTACCCTAAGTTCTTTCACCTAATCCCGGTGGCTTGGGCCTTTGGCTTTGAGCTCTCGGGTGCCTTTTGCGCCTTTGGGCTTCGAGCCTCTTGAGCCCCAGGGTTTCATCGTCTAGAAAGGCTTGGGGGTTTTGGGGTTTAGGGGTTTAGGGTTGAGGGTTGAGGGTTTAGGGTTGGTTTAAGGGTTCAAAGGCTTTGGCTGGTGTTTTATGATTTGGACTTTGGGCTTTGCCGTCCGGGGTTCAGATCCAGGGGGCGTCGATCTTTGGGGTAAGGGGCTTGAGTGCCTACAGTAGGGCCTAGGGTTTAGGCGGCTTGGGGTTTAGAGTTTACGGCTGTTAGGATTTAGGGCTTGAAGGAATTCGATGTAGGGCTTTCTGGGCTCAAGCCGAAGAGGCGCCTCCTCTGTGATTAGCAGGAGTTCTTGCGGGCTCCTGGTTTAGGGTTTAGGGTTTAGGGTTTAGGGTTTAGGGTTCTTGAGATGTAGTACAGGGGCTGGGTATAGTTCAGGTTTTGGAGAATAGAGCTTTTAGAAGTCGTGGGTCTGGTCCATGCAGGCATTCCGGAAAGGATGCATCTCCCCGGTGGTCCTTGCAAGAATGGTTTCGAGGTTAAGAACGGTGATCCACTGTCATGGTTCATTCCGCAACAAAAGGTTTGGGAAACTCTGCGAGGTCTGGGGTTATAGGGTTTACGGGGTCTGGATAGGTCGCCTCCCGGCCGGGGCGCTCAGAGTTTCCCACAAAGCTCCGCTGTTCCCCACCTCAAATCTCCCCCCCAGTATAATATAGTATAATATAGTATAATATAGTATATTATAGTATATTATGGTATAATATAGTATAATATAGTATATTATAGTATCCAAGCGCCCCAGAGTTTATGAACTCTGGGCGTCTGTGCATCGTTCGGCTCCAGGTTGCAATGCCGCTATCGCAACAGCAACAGTTAGACTTGTAGAGCAGCTTTGCTTAAAGCGCTGGTAAGAAAACCAGAAAAACGAGCTGCAAGTAGCAAGAGGAGTGCAACAGTAGCTAGCTCTTGAACTTAGATGAGTATCCCGGCTAGGTTCAGGTGCTGCTGGGAACTGCCGTAACAGTCTGCCTCAACTGCGAATGCGACGGATCCAAACATCTCAACTATTAACATGTCCAACCACAAGACGAGTCTGCTGGATACCAAGGGTTCGGTGCAGCAGGTCCAAAGTGCATGCAGAGACTTGCCTGAAAGGATTCCGAATCCCCACTCTACCAGCTCTAAACCACCGAAGTCCTTTGGTCCCGAAGCCCCAAACACCGAGCCCAAACCCAAAAGCCTGGCGGAAAGTCTCCTGACGTCTTCGTCTTTGAGCTTCGTGTGGAGTCGCTCCGAGAGGCCGTGCTCCGCCTCGGATCCCAAGAGAAAGCCGCAGGATCTCGGGAGTTACGCCCGAAGAAAGACTCCACTGATGCACAAGCTCTGACCCTAAACCGCCTAAACCCCAAACCCTACGAACTATGCAAGCGGAAAATCACGTGCAGCAAAGGAGATGCCGTGTTGCTATCTGTCACGAGCCACGGTTTAGGGTTCAGGGTTAAGGGCTTAGGGCCTAGGATCTTCTTTAGGGTCCTCTTACGTTCCTTAGTGTAAGCATGTCGCCATGTCACCCTTTTTTGGTACGAATTCCATTGGACGCTACATTTCCTGAAACAAAACCCCCAATCTCCTGGCGGCGCAGGCAAGTTCAAAGCGAACTGAGGAACCCGCACAGAAAGATATCAGTGACATCTCTTCCTGGACAGCAGCTGCAGCTTGCACGGGCGCAGGGGACATCTCTGCCCCAGCATCTTCGAGAGCAGCTGCAGTTTGCACAGGCAGCGAGGACACCTCGGTCCCAGCATCTCCGAGAGCAGCTTGCACAGGCGCCTCCTAGCACACACGGAGTTAGGAGTAGAGCTGCTGTCTTTGTCGGTATATTGGATCACCTCAAAAGGACTTGACAGATGTCCTACGCCTTGGCATGAATCACAATGACATAATAGACGAAGGCAGACAGATCCGTGACTATACAAAACTATAACTATACCATAATTTACTCTACTCTACTCTACTATACTATACCATTCTAGATTACAAAGGACTATAATGTTAACTTTTAACAAACCATACTGTAATAAGGCAGCCGCATCCGCTCCTGCGCTCGCGAGGATTCACTGGGAGCCTCGATCTTGGGAACCTTTTCCTTCGCTGCGGCTTCTTTGACAGAGGAGAGCTCTTCGGTTCGCTCGGCGATGGGCTCCAGAAGGGCTTGCCTGAGCTCTTCTTCCTAGGGAGCGTAAGCTCAGTTGCCAGAATAAGAACAAGTATGCACCATGTAAGACTATGTGCTATACCTCTCACGAGTATTGGCAACTTAAAGCTCCTGGGGAAGAACCCAGTTGCAGCTCTTCAAGGGCCTTGCGTGCAGCGCTCTGCTCCGCTTCGACTTTCTTCGCACATGAATCACCTGCTGGAAAGCACGGCTCATCCGGCAGGACCTTGAGGCAAACCCGGCGCTGGAAGCCCGAAGCATATGGCACATCTGAATCTCGGTACACAATGTCATCCTTACCACAAGGTCTCCCCAGAAGCAGGTCGACACACTCCTTGAGGATGCCCTTGCTGTTGCCGCCATTGCTATCGCCCTTGCGGATGCATTTCAAGATCTCACTCTTCACAGCCTGAAGGAGCTCGAGTGCCTTTGGATTAAAGCGGAGATGGCGCCTCGATGCAACTTCCTGTGCATCGAAGGTCTGCTGTTCACCAGGCATAACCTCCGGTATGTGGTTCTCCGAGAGGAATCCCTGCTCACGTAGCCGCATCAACATCAGAAGTGCGAAGCGTTCCCTGGGCATCCAAGACGCCAGCTCCGGATTCTTCTGCACCTCCTCCTTCACGTCCTGTGCCGAGACCGTCAAGTGGGTGTCGCGAGTTGGCACTACGCACTTCTCGATTGCCGCTGAACTTGGCTTAAAGGCATCGTCCAGAGACATATTCCCTGAGGAGGCACGGCTGATGTAGCTGTTGAGCATGCTCAAGCAATTGCCACGGTTGATCTCGGCCCCTGTGGCAGGATGAACGGAGCCTCCGGCACTCTGCCGAGGTCCTGCTGCCACCGGCTCCTGAGCATCCCGCTGTGCTATCCTGGGTTGCTGTTGAGGCACTGAAAGTAACTTAAGTTACGATAATAAGGGGAGACCCTGTTCTTTTCTATGCATCCCCACTATGGCACTATGGTAACTTAAACTAGCTTCCTTAACAGCAACCTAGTATCTGGTGCAGCTGCTCAGCCCGAAGTTCTTCTTCCTCAGGATCATTCTCGAAGTAGATGACCAGACCACCTTTGCCTTCCCCACGGCAGCGACCCGTACCTTGGACATGGCTCTTGACATTGTCGAACCTGTCAAAGCGCACTACCACGTTGCATGAGGGAATGTCGATTCCCTCTTCGAGGCAATTCGTGGCTACTAAACACCACACTGCCTCCTCTCCGTCACGGAACTTGCGGAGGTTCCTCTCCCGGACGGTGTCTGACATAGAGGATCGGCCACTGACGGGCAGGACCCCGGGCTTGACTCTGCTGTTCAACAGCTCTGCAAGCGGGTAGGAAGGGGCGACATCTGCCACGAAAACGATACATCTCGTTTTCTTCTCCAGTTCCAGCAGCTCTTGCAGGCGTTGAACCAACACCTGCGCCTTTCCGGAGATGTCATCCAAACCTGCTTGCAAGCCCTGGAGCCATTTAAGCAGGTCCCCCTGGCATGCTCGTCGCATCTCCTCCAGCTTTTCGATCTTGGTCTGGATCTTCGACCTTTGGGACTTCTGACCTTTGCTGAACACTTTCAGCCTCTGCTCGAGCTGCTGTTGTATGCACGGGAGAAGACCATGCGAGAAATAAAACTCTGCCCCCGCCCGACCCAGCAACTTCAAGACGCCCTCCGCTTTGTCAGCATGCTGCGCAACCATGTCCTGCAAATCCTGAGGCAAGCCGATCAGGATGCTCTGTTGCAGTTCCTTGGCCTTTTGCAGGAAGATGCGTTCTGAGACCAAGTCCCCTCCGGACCGATTGGCAACCAAGCGCTCGAAATTGAAACTAGGTAGGTGATCTCGGATGTCGGCCTCTTCGGGGACCCAGATGGTGCCTGCAAACCGATCCTCAAGCTGCTGCCGCTTGGCCTCCGGCGCATTGAGCCTCCCATGCAAGAAGCACGCCGTGAGGCCAACAATTCTCGGCTTTGAAGCTTGCGTGGAAACCCTCTCGAGGATTCTTACGAAGGGATGGCCTCCGAGGGCATGGTGTGCCTCATCGAAGACGAGGAGCTTGCAGCCATCCAACCGAAGGAATCCATGGTCGATAATGGCCTTACGCAGGATCTCTGCGGTACACACGATGACCTGGTTCTGCCGCACAGCTCTCCAGTACTCCTCAGTCCACTCGACACCATTGCCCAATTGCTCTGTGACTCGGAGCATCTGGATGGTCGACTTGTCCCGGATATAGTCTGCCTGCTGGCGGACCAAAGGAGCTACATTGACAACGACCACGGCAAAGCCCTGCGGCTCATCGGCGAGGAAATGGTCTAGAAGCATTGTCGCCACCAAGGTCTTGCCAGTCCCAGTGGGCAAAACAAGGATCCTGGATCAAATCTTCACCGTGAGAAGGGCTGAACACCAATCGCAGCAGGCCTTTAGAAAAGAGTGCGACCAAAGAAAAGCGCTACAAAACAAAGGATCGGGGAGCCGGTTCGCGTGGACAGCCGCCTTGAAAGCAGCCTCCTGGTATGCCCTTGGAACCAGTTTGCCCCTCCACGGCTTCAGGTCCACCTTCTGCACTGGGCCGGTAAACTCCAAGAGCCTACTGGGATCCTCCCACTTTTCTGTGAAGGTCACTTCAGAAGGCAGGGAGGAAACAGCCTCATGGCATTTGGGACACTCCTCAATACCACCGTCCCAACAAACCTTGCACACCAAGACCTGGCAGTCTGACTTGCACTTTAAGAAAATGTTCGGGACTTTGTCGTACTCCTGAGACCACTCTTCCTCCTCCAGATCGCAGAGCCGGCATCGGCGAAAGCCATCCCCCTTCTGGAAAACGACCTGCGCGGACACGCCTTAGGGCTAGGGGTTTATCATGGGACTTTGTAAGTACCGCTACAATCACTACAAGTACCTCAACTGGGGTTATACTTAAGCGTAAGTATACTTGCCTTGTTTACAACCCTAGTTACTTAGCATGAACCTTTAACTGGCGCTTTCGGCTCGTCAGAAAGCCCCTGCACCCACTGAACCTGCAGGTCCATCTGGATTGCTCCTTCTTCCATGGCCTGGGACAGGGTTCCCTGAGAGTCTAATGCCCTTGAACTAAGGAAGCTGACATAGAGAGAGAGGGATAGATGAGGTTAGATTAGATTTAGACTAGATTAGATTAGATCAGATTAGATTAGATGAGGTTAGATTGGGTTATTGAAGGTAAAGCTTACTCCAGGGTTTAGGGTTTAGGGGAGGTCATACAGTCACACGAGGTATTCAGACGACAAAGCATTGCCAAGTCGACAAGCACTTCAGAATGCTGCACGGCTGGAAGACCTGCCATAACGGAGCTACGTAACATCAGGAGCATTGTCATCGAGCATCAACTACCATACGTGTACCTAAATACCTATGCATATACAGTACTACACATACACGTCGCAAAAAAAAATAAGTTCAGTTCGGGATTCGGGAGCCTTTTAGCAGGTGAATCGGATCCCAACGCCTCGGCATGCGGCCCAAAGATCTGCAGCAAGGGGCGGCTTGGGTCCTTCCGAATTTGGGGTTTTGTTGACGTTCTAAGGATTCTAGGGTGAACTAGGGCTTAGGGTTTCGGGTTCAGAGTTTCGGGTTTTGGATTTAGGGCGCGTGTTAGCGAGTCTATATATCAAACACTTTCATGAAGGCTGAGATATGCACCAACATGCCAGGAACTGTCGCAACTGTGGCTGCTCTGGACAGCACCCAACAGCTGCTCAATGCGCTTTGGGCGTCTAAGCTCTCCAACTGTCTGCAGGGCAGGATGAAGAAAGTTGAAACCCCGACGTCCCCTGAATCTCAGCAGTAGTTTTTTCGTGGTCACAAGTACTCAGCAGCATGTTCCGCAAGGACACCGGCAATCGCATGCAAACTCAGATCCCAGGCACCTTCAGGGAGACATCCTTGAAGAGCAGCTGCGCCTCGAAGACGGGTTCGGAGCTCAAGTGCGGCTCGGCTTAGGGTTTAGGGTTGAGCGTTTATAGTAAGGTTTAGGGTTTAGGGCTTAGGGTTTATAGGGTTTAAGTTTAAGGTGTAGGTGTTTAGGGTTTATAAGGTTATAGGGTTTAGGGTTTATAGGGTTTAGGTTAAGGGCTTTGGGTTTGGTGCAGCCCGCGCCTCCTGGTCTGGCTTGGCCAGCTTTCCCTTGCCCTTTACCAGCATCTTTGCATCGGCCACCTGGGACAAGGCTGGTTCAGAGTGCAAGCGCACCAGAAGCAACAGCAGCACTGAAACTCAAACAAGCATTGCCGAACCATCGAAAACACAGCTCAACAAGAGCGAGAAAAAACCTCCCTCAAGAAGCACGCCTTCGAATCCTCGGTGAAGCTGCAGCGACCCATCTCGGTGCCATCCACCCCCCAGTACACTACCGTAATAGGCGGCATTGTCATAGGGCAACAAGCCTGGTCGTCAGAGCACGAAAATTTGCGGACTGTCACGAACTTCTTGCAAGACGACGACTAAAAAGGCGGTTCGGTAACTTCCCTGTGACTAAGACAACTGCTGCCCAAACGTGGGTAAATTTGGCATACCTTGACAAATTTGCGTGACACAAAACACCTTGCGCTAATCTTTTGTTTTATGCCAATTACGCAGGGGTGCACTGCGTCGAGGCAAATGACCATGTGGAATCCGTATCGAGGGCTCGCATTTTGAAGCATGCATTCAGTATGAACGTGTCGTTGCCGATGTCGGTTGAATCAAACATGTCACTGAGTGTGTTCGTGAACATGTAAAATTTGCCTTCAGATTCCTTCTGCGAAATAACCAAAGCTGTGCATCCTACAAGGAGTTGTTCGTGCGGGTCGAAAGTTGAAAGACGGCCACTTTCATTCAGTTGCTGCCACATGCTTGCAGCTAGGACCAGCTAGGACAAGCGATTATGCTCACGCAGACCTTGGGCCAAGAACAAAGGTGCACAGCTACATGGAACATGCAGTCAGTGTCAACATTTCAACCCTGAGAAGTGTGCCAAGACTGCAAACCGAAATGCATGACTTACAATGTGGATCCTGTTTCTGTCCTGCGCCGTGGGCCAATCAAATCAGGCCAGGCCCGAACACCAACGGTCCTCGCAGCGAGGCACAGGTGATGGCGTAGGCCCCTATGAAGAAAACGGAATTATGCGAGCATCTAGACCCCAAACAGTGCAAGACTGTGTGCGAGACCACAGATTTACACCCCGAAGATACCAGGACGACCGCGACGATCACGATGACCACGATGACAACGAAGAAAGCCGACGACCCGGACTGGGACTCATGGTCATGGTCTCCTGTCGGTGTGGTCGTCCTGGTGGTCCTGGTGGTCTTTCTGGTCCTAGTCGTCGCGGTGGTCGTGGTCCTCATGGTGGTCTTCCCTACGTGGTCTTGGTCGCCTTAATCGTCTGATCGCGTGGCACAGCCGCGTGTAGCGGAGCAGCTCCGCTCCCGAACAAAAACCGCTCCCCGACCTTCCAGACCTCGACGAAGCTGCCTTTGGCCACCTTAGTGCCTGCTCCAGCATTACGGCGTCCCGCGCCAGTCGCCTTTTCCTGCTCGTTGACGGCGATCCTGTGAGCGTGGGAGATCACCAGGCACGTGTCCGGCCCCACGCCTCGGGAACTCCTGCGCCCGCTGCACTGCATCCGCAGCTCCACCGCCTCGCCCACCCGCAGTGGTTGAAGGTGCGCTGACCATGTTGCCACCAGCATTGACTCAAGACATTGCGCATTTGCGAGAGGTGATTCTTGAGCCTTCGTGCAGAGGCCGTCCATGAACTTTGCACTCACACCGAGTGCGCCGGCCAAATCTCAAGGCTTGTTGAGTCAACATTCACAGAAGCCCAAGATTCATGGACGTCCAAGGAACGCTGGAGCTGCACTCCCTCCGCCGCAAGTTGCAAGCAAATTCATAATTTGGCGTTTTCTCCGTCGCCGATCCCTGGATTTCTCAAACAGTGCGGTGAGACGGTTCCGCGGTTCCCTCTGCGGCGCGGTGCGTGTTTTTATGTGTTTTTGGACTACGATCGCATTATTTTCGCTGTCCAACGCTGGACATCTTGCACTTCTGCGGTTCCGCTGTGGTGTGGTCTGGGTGCGATGCACAGTTTGGATTAAACTCGCATTATTTCCACCACGCGGTGACCTGGAAAGGCGAAAAGATTGGCATTCTCTTTGCTGCTGGAAACGTGCAAAATGCTCGTCCCTAGGGTCTTCTGAATTTTCTGGGGGCAATCCTGCTCTCCTTAGCGAGTTTCCGCTCCCGAAAATTCGTTCTCCCGCCCCAATTTCTCCCGTTTGTCGGTTCCGACGTGTGTTCGCCTTCAAAAATCGTGCTCCCGCCGCAGTTCCGTTAATATTTTGGACCACGACGGCGCGTCGCGGGCCACGAGCGGGAGCCGCGTGCTGATTTTCGGGCCTTCGCCCGGCAAATTGCCCGGTTCCGGAGCAAAAAAAGGGCAGTCCGTTACCCAGAGCCCTCCAGGGGGGTGAGAGTGGCGAGGCTTCAGAGCCGTGGTGGCACTCTGAGCGGTTCAGCTGCTTGAGCAAATCAAGGATTTACAACAAGCTTTCCAGGAATGGGCCTGGAGACTGTTCACATTGGCAACGTTTATCCTCAAGTTTGTCGGCAGCGTTTCATGGAAGTGACTGGGGAGGCCACCCCCCGCGGACCCAAAACCATGCCCATTTTTGGCCCCAAAACTACACACAGGATAGGGGGTCCTGAGGGTACACATTAAAACTCGGCCGTTTTTTCACGCGTTTTGCAGTCTTCGAGGACAAGGGAAAAAACCGTTGCAGAGAAAGAAGTTCTTTAGGATCGAAATCGCGATACGTTTCATCAAAAAACGGCCTCTTCGAGTTCTATGCAAAAATCGTTGCAGAAGCGATACGTTTCATCGAAAACGACCTCTTCGAGTTCTTTGGAAAAAACGTTGCAGAGAAAGAAGTTCTGCAGGATCGAAATCGCGATACGTTTCATCGAAAAACGGCCTCTTCGAGTTCTATGTAAAAATCGTTGCAGAAGCAATACGTTTCATCGAAAACGACCTCTTCGAGTTCTATAGAAAAAACGTTGCAGAGGAAGAAGTTCTTCAGGCTCGAAATCGCGGTACGTTTCATCAACAACGGCCTCTTCGAGCTCTATGGAAAAATGCTAAGTTCGAAAGAAGTCCTTCAGGCTCGAAATCGCGATACGTTTCATCAAGAAACAGCCTATGGAAAAATGCTAAGACCAAAAGGAGTTCTTCAGGCTCGAAATCGCGATGTGTTTCATGAAAAACAGCATCTTCAAGCTCTATGGAAAAAACGCTAATGGCGAAAGGAGTTCTTCAGGATTAAAATCACGTTTAGAAACGTTTAAAGCATCCTCTTTGGCGATCTAGGACGAAAAAAACAGAACACGAGAGAGGAGTTCTTCAGGCTTGTTTTGTCGTGAAATGCAGCCTAAAAACAGCCTCTTTGACTAAGGTCGGAATTCCGATCAAGATACGCTTTTCGGCTTTTTTCCCATCGCAANGAGAGGAGTTCTTCAGGCTTGTTTTGTCGTGAAATGCAGCCTAAAAACAGCCTCTTTGACTAAGGTCGGAATTCCGATCAAGATACGCTTTTCGGCTTTTTTCCCATCGCAAAATGCAATAAAAAGACTCGACAAAGACTCCACAAAGACTACAGTCTTCACCATGAAAGACTACAGTCTTCACCATGAAAGACTCCGCAAAGACTGAGTCTCTATCCAAGTCTCTACCAAGTGCTCCGCTCTCAAAACAGGAACAAGTTAAACCATGGCAGCTGCGAGGCAAGCCCTAATCAAGCGCATCTACGAGGATCCGCGCAACGGTTTTGGCAGCATCGCAGACACGCTCAGGCAGNGGAACAAGTTAAACCATGGCAGCTGCGAGGCAAGCCCTAATCAAGCGCATCTACGAGGATCCGCGCAACGGTTTTGGCAGCATCGCAGACACGCTCAGGCAGGCTCGTCAGCAAGATCCAGCGATCACTCGGAGCGATGTGGTTCAGTTCATGGAGACCGTCAAAACCCGGGAGGACAGACCCCAAAGAGGCTACAACTCCTTCGTTCCAACCGAGCCCATGCACCAGCTTCAAGTGGANGCCGCGGCGTGGAATCAAATCGTCAAAGCGCTCGGTGTTCCCTCCTACGTCTACTCAGACGACGGTTCAGAATTCAAAAGCGAGTTCAAGCAAAAGCTGGATTACTTCGATGTGGACAAAGTCGTGAGTCGAGGCCACGCCTACTTCGTGGAGCGTGCGATCAGAACTCTCAAAGAAGCGCTACTGCGGAGGATCTCAGCGGGGCTAGCGGCTCGGAACAGNTACTTCGATGTGGACAAAGTCGTGAGTCGAGGCCACGCCTACTTCGTGGAGCGTGCGATCAGAACTCTCAAAGAAGCGCTACTGCGGAGGATCTCAGCGGGGCTAGCGGCTCGGAACAGGTGGCACCAGCTACTCCCAGACGTTCTGGCGCAGTACAACAGCAGAACTCACGGCGGCACGGGAGTCGCTCCCGACCAAGCCTACTCGGATCCCACGAAAGCCGAACATGCCAGGCAAGTTATGCAGGCGCAGGCCAAGAGAAACGCTCCCCCTCGGCCGTTCCTGCAGTGGGTGATAGGGTGAGGGTCAGAGTCAAGCCTAGGGAAAACAGAGGAGCCTACCGAGTTACCGAAACAGCCTGGACGGAGCAGAGCTACCCCATCACTCGAATCGAGCACACAGACATGGGTCCGCTGTTCACTCTAGGCGGTTGGCACGGAGGGAAGCTCGTTGCTCGAGACTTGCGCAAAGCAATAGCGGTGGGACGCTACGCGCTGGATTCGAGAGAAGCCAGAANCACAGACATGGGTCCGCTGTTCACTCTAGGCGGTTGGCACGGAGGGAAGCTCGTTGCTCGAGACTTGCGCAAAGCAATAGCGGTGGGACGCTACGCGCTGGATTCGAGAGAAGCCAGAAGCGCATTGGCTCGGAGAGAAGTGCGATTTGCGCCTGGCCCGGTAGCGCCGCCCTGATGCCAACTTGTATACAAACGCGCGCTCAGACGGACTAGGAACGATGCGCAAGCGATCTCAAACGGCTGTGGCTCTGAGTTGGTTGTTTGCCAGCAGTTGGACTCTGTGCGGCTCCGACCCTACCTATGTACAGATGGCGCGAAGGCGCCGAGCTTTGAGCGACGCATTCGTCGGATGGCATCTCCCGCCCTGTTCAAGCGGCGCGAAGACGCCTCTCACAACTTAGCAGGCCGCGCAGCTGTGCAGGACGTCACGAAGCCTGTAGCGCTTCGGTTTCGCTAGCTGGTTTCTCAGCGGACGACGTCTGGCCGACC
>BGNK01005321.1:0-40220 GCA_003297005.1 Symbiodinium sp. clade A Y106
TCCGAGGGGCGGAAGATCTCATGGAGCAGCAGCGGTGTTCTACGGGAACAATCCACTGTGTTGGAGAGCTGCACGCCAACAATTGACAACCCTCTCCACGGCGGAGTCAGAGTTGGTGGAAGCAGTTGAGGGATTTCTATTGGGAATGTCAACCCGGTGCCTCTTGAATGAGCTTCAAGGATATGAAGTTCCTCTATGGACATTTGTGGACAACAAGGCCGCAATTGCGCTACTAACAACTTCCTCGGGCTCATGGAGGACACGACATCTACGTCTCAGAAGTAACTGGGTTCGTGAACGGCACCAGAATCGTGAGATTGAGGTGAAATTCTGTCCTGGAGAATATCAACGAGCTGATCTTGGGACAAAATCTTTCACAAGGGAAAGGCTCCGTCAATTAGTGGCTCTGTGGAACCTACATGATCGGAGACCCACCGCGGAAGTGAGGTCAATGAGGCCCCGAACACAAGATGCAACGTGGCTACAACGACTCCTTCTACTTTGTCAAGTCTGTGGAACATGGGCACAGAAGCAAGATCTCCAAACCGAAGTTCCCTGGGATCTATACCTTGCGGTGTTGATTCTTGCCGTTGCAATCATTGGGGTATGGGAGGCAATAAAACATTGTTTCCGAGCCCCTGCAGCACAAGTCAGAGCTCTGCGAACTCAGGCGACAAGGGCATCTTCAGGAAAACTTACAAGGCAAGAACTTAAGGAGTTGCAGATGTTTCTGTCAATGCCCCCAGACGATTTGTCAAGNGCAGCACAAGTCAGAGCTCTGCGAACTCAGGCGACAAGGGCATCTTCAGGAAAACTTACAAGGCAAGAACTTAAGGAGTTGCAGATGTTTCTGTCAATGCCCCCAGACGATTTGTCAAGGGAACAAAAAGAGAGAATGATTGATCTCAGAGAGAAGTTCGACAACACAATGCCGGAAGGGTGTTCCCCAATGCCAAGATTTACTACTTCGACTTCTACGCCCAGCCAACCTCTAGGAGACGACTCGGCGTCATCTTCTTCAAGTACAATGATCACAGGAAGAAATAAGCAGCCAAAACCGAAGGAAACGAAGGATCAAGAAACCCAGGCTGACTATGTGCCAGCATTCGAAAGAGTCCAACCTCAACCTCCTCTGAGAAGAGAGGTCATCGCGGGCCCCTTTTACCAGGTTCCAGGAAGAGATCACGTACATGTCTTTCGTGAATGTTGGGGTCTAAGGAATGCTGGAAATGTACAAAGGGTCACAATGTGCAGATGCTGCATTGAGAATGGCGGGCATCGCATCTACTGATGCAATCAGTGGTGTAGCTTCCCTGACGGTTGCTCCAAGGAGGAGTACAGAATTCTCATGCAGCCAGTGTGTCAGGAAGCATGTCATGTATAGTTTTGCAAGCANGTACAGAATTCTCATGCAGCCAGTGTGTCAGGAAGCATGTCATGTATAGTTTTGCAAGCACTTGTGTTCGTGACAAGCGGTGGCTCAATGAGCCTTTATGCTCTGTGCAAAGCTGAAGCAACATGTATAGGCCAGCTTGTGGATTATGTTAGGCAGCCGCCATTCAAGGCAGAAGCCAGCAAAGACAGAGCCCCACAGCACTGCAGTCGCTTAGAGCAAAAAGTTAGATTCCCGTCCGCGTGTGCATGGGAGGCGCATCAACTGCATAAGCCCTCAAACCTGCCNAAGGCAGAAGCCAGCAAAGACAGAGCCCCACAGCACTGCAGTCGCTTAGAGCAAAAAGTTAGATTCCCGTCCGCGTGTGCATGGGAGGCGCATCAACTGCATAAGCCCTCAAACCTGCCGTGGGAGTCGTCATCTACAAGATCTTTAGTAGGATAGGTAGGGTAGTAGGATAGGGGAGGGTAGAAGGATAGGGGGGCATCGAACAGACCCCGCATAGTAGTCGCAAACCCAAATTCCGCGCAGCTTCATAGACCCCACAAATTCCCACGCAGGCCCCCAAAAGAAACCCAGACGATCGTGGCGTATCAAACAACGATGGTAGTAATTCTGACGATATCCAACAAAACGATTATAATAAGAATATCGATAGAAGCAATGACTGATAACGACAGCAATGGTAGCGGTACAAAATTCCGAGCTAGTAATTAATCCTATCTTCCATATTTCATGATTTTTTCTATCTCAACCTACTTTACCTAATTTACAGATCCCACAAATATATCTTGGTGCCAAGTAAAACGATTCGCCCAGCTAGTTTTCGTTCCCCCGGCCCTGCCCCTCAAGTATGTGTCGTATGTGCTGTGCATGGATTGTATATTATGTGTGCGTATGAAAGCCCAAAGCTGGATTATGCATGTGTATATTCCCCCAATGATATTTAGCCAAATTTATAGTCTTCCGGGGGGGGGGTCCTAAATCCGCGGGTCGCATCCGGTAGATCCCTCTAGTGTCAGCATTTGGTGGTATTTATAGTCTTCTAGAGTTGAGATATATCTATATATATATTATATGATATACTATATATATATATTTATTTTAATATTTACAGTCTTCTGGAGCTCGACATAACGCACGCCGCATCTAACAGAACCCTCCCAGATCGTATTTAGTGGCGACGGTATTTATATTCTTCAAGAGTTGGGGAATATCTATGCAAATATTGTATGATACGCTGCGCTTAATTATTTAATATTTTTATAATTTTCCGGCGCCCAGAACCTTCAAAGTGCACCCCGTATCTCCCCAGAATCCTCTAGAGATAATATTTAAGGATATATATAGTCTCCTGGAGACCGGGACCCCCAAACCCCCAAAGCGCACGCCGCATCCCACAGGGCACTCTAGAGATAGCATTTATAGTCTTCCAGAGCTGTGCTGTCTCCATGCTGCACATGCTATGAGACACGCTGTATGGATATACTTAGTGGAATTTGTACTCTTCCAGAGTTGTGTTGTCTGCATATATATGTTGTCTGACACGCTATATATATACGTTTAGTGACGTTTATAGTCTTCCAGAGCTGTGTTGCCTATATGCACATGTACGCTATATAGATCTGATTACTGGTATTTCTAATCTTCTGCAATGAGCACTCTATAGAGCCAGCGTTTAGTAACGCTTACAATCTTCCATAGCTGTGGAAAATATAAATAAATATATATAGGATATAGATTATATTATTAGTATCTATATAATAAAACTATATATATATACTCGACAATATTCAAAAGGAGGCCTATCTATACTCACCAAAATGGTAATATAGATACTATATAATACGTACTATAGAGATATATATATATTTAGAACCATTTACAGAATATAAGACCCCAAAACGCGCCACATCCATCAAAACACTCTAGAGACAACGTTTAATAGCATATATAATCCTCAAAGGCTAGATTATATATATATATATATTTATACTATATAATATATTATTAATAATTATAATCTTTCAGAATACAAGATTTCCAAATAAGTACTAAATATCGCAGAGCATTCTAGAGATAATCTTTAGAAATAACCATAATCTTCCAGATTTACGAGGAATATATAGATTTTTTAAATGAAATTAGGAAATATACTTGGAATTTTGATATTATGTTTGCTTATCATAGTTTACAATCTTGATTTGAAACACCAATATTAAATTATTGAAATATAAATAAGAATGTATTAAGATTTTTAATAATATATTTTTTATTGAACATACATATATATATTCTAAATAATGATAATTTTCAGAAATCTATCAAAGCAATTTTTTAGGATTTCTATATATTTTGAGTTCGTGTTTAGTTCGTATCTAATTCGTGTCCGTTTCGTGTCTGCTTCTTATCCGGTTCGTATTTGATTCATTCATATCTTTTTGCGTCTAGTTCGTATTTAATTCATATCTAAGTAATATATAGTTCGTGTAAAGTTAATATTATGGGTGCTTACGCGAGTGATATCTACTTATAAATATTATTAAAAGAACCTGTATAAAACGAATTTCTTTTTTCCTAAAAACAATAAATATCAACAATATTAAATTCTCTAAATAAAATAAATTTTCAAATAACCTTCAATTTATGTGCGCCTTATATCAAATCGTATTCTCGTTCTTATAAATTTCGAATTTATCTAATAAGAAAGCAATATTCATCAATACTCGGTCAGAAGAATATACTATAATATATTCATATAATATCGCTGACTATAAACCTCAAAATTTAATTCAAACAAAGTATTCCTAATTTCATGTTTGAAGAAAACTATCCATTTCATCTCATGAACCTCTCACCAAAATATACATAACATTCCATTCGAACACGTATTATCGAGGTCATTTATATATAACACGCATTGAAATAATGACCAATGAATCTTGGCTCGCAGTGCCTATGATCTTTTCATAAATGAATTGAACCATGGATCTTCTCTACAAATAAACAAAATACATAATTCGAAAAAGAAATCCAAAGTACAATACTTGGTTACTGAAAACACTAGCCGCGCGGATTCAAGGGGGGAGCGGCAGTATATGTATGTATGTATATATATATATATACATGTACATATATATATACATATATATATATGTAAATGCATATACATATACATACACACGTATCAACAATGTGATGCCTATGAAGCAGGTTCTTGTAATAGGTGTATGTGTATATATATACACATATATATATACATATATATATATATGTAAACACACATGTATACCTATAAACGCACATATTTTGGCGAGGTCTTTGCGTAATGAAGCCAGAAGGCTCCAAATATTCGGGGATTGCTCTCCCACAGTTGAGGGGAGCAGTCGTCGTGAAACTGTGAAACTCGCTACCTTGCGCGAACACTCCAACTTACCGCTGAAAAGACCCTTATCATTTAGCTTCAAGACGGGATTGGTTTCAGAAGCTTCAGGGTGTAGGATGTAAGGTTTCATGAAGGGTTTCAAGGTATCTCTAGATTATTTCAGCCAGTTGTCTTCAGACGATAGCCAAATAGTCAAAGCAGAAAGCGATAGCCTATTTCCTGAACTATACAGAAGCTTCTATCAAGCTTGAACCAAGCATTGAAATATGCTAGAAGTCCTGGGTGCTGCTCACGTTCGCACTAGCGTTCGCACTGGGCCTCAGCGTAGCGGCGGGGGGCGGTTTAAGTCACGGGGCATCCGACTGTGCAGATTCGTCAGTTCTCATTCAACTTGCAGGTAACTTGCACTATGGTTGTCCAGCACCGAAGTATAGGGCGGGAATCATTGGAATAGGGCTTAGGGGTTTTGGGATCAGTTATGGCATTCTACTGGGCCTCTCCACACTAATAATAGCATCAGCAATATTCATAATCATAATCATCATAATAGGGATGGTAACTTTTAGCATTATACACAATAAACACCCTACTATTTAGGGTGCTATATTAGGGTCCCCTATTTCCGGAATCTCACCCCTTAACAATTACCTATACTCTTTCGGGGCTTCCTTGTTATAAATATGGTAAAGTCTACCCCAAAACCATATTCTAATTATTAAGGCCCCTAGATTAAACCCGAAACCCTAAACCCTAATAAACCCTACAACCCATAAATAACCCGTCCCACGGGAGCCCGGCTGCGTCTTCAGCTCCTTCGTGTTTCCTTGGGAGCCTCCGACGGACGGTGCTGCGATCAGCGACGGTAATGTGGGGAGCCTTAATTCATAGGGACCCTTAGGGGGGTAGGGGGAGGGGCCTACCTATAATAAGGACTCAATAAGGCCATTTTAAGGAAGTATAGTCCCCTACCCCCCTCCCCCTAACCCCCCTAAGGGTCCCTATGATTAATCATTACCTATAGTCTCCATTGCAGTTCCTTTTTTTGTTAAAACAAATATCTAATTGGGATCCTATAAGGTAACCGCAAAAAGGAACGACAATGGACACCTTTGGTAGAGTAGGATTCTACTGGTACATCTTATATTCGACGATAACAATTAGAAAAGAACTATATATATATATAGATAGATATACAGATATATAGATATATAGATATACAGTACACGGTTATAGTTAGAAATCAACTATGAAAGGGGATATTCTGTCCAATTCTTCTGACCCGTATACAGCATAATGATCCATGGGGACCAGTAGGTCCCACTTACGCACGTGGCATTTAGGGTTTACTTGGAGGCCCTTTTGACTTAGTAAGTAGGGTTAGTAAGGTGGGTTATGGGGGATTATAATATGGTTTCTGGGGGATACTAAGTAGACTTACTAAGTCAAAAGGGCCTCCAAGTAGGNCTTGGAGGCCCTTTTGACTTAGTAAGTAGGGTTAGTAAGGTGGGTTATGGGGGATTATAATATGGTTTCTGGGGGATACTAAGTAGACTTACTAAGTCAAAAGGGCCTCCAAGTAGGGTTTAGGAAGGTTCACTGTTTAGGGATACGTAGAGGTACACATGTAGTGATGATGCCCAATGGAGCCGCCAAAATGCTGGTATCAGCTCTGGCGCATACACAGAGTCAGAATCAAGACAGTGGCAAGCCTATTCATCGCAGAAATCGAAATTATATTGAAAGACGCATTTGGTTGTATTACCTACAGCTGGGACACAGTAGTCAGATCGCGAGGTAGACTCACGTGACGAGGCACACTCTAAGTATTATGCTGCCCTCCATAACTAAAATGGTCGGGTATTCGGGAATACCATGCATTTTTATGTGGACAATAAGATGATATTCCTACCACCAATTCAGAGCTCTCTGTTTTACTCCAGTCCATCTGATGACAGCCACATCACACATGTCAGACCACAGCGGACAGCGGATGCTACAGTAGCCATAACACCCGAGAGCGGAAACCCGAGGCGCAGTTAGTCCCAGGCCCTGCATCAACCGTCCAGAACTCCACTAAGCCCCCAAAGCTAAGCTAAAAGAGTTCTTTCCCAAAACCAATTAACCCAAAACAAATTAAGCAACATAGTTCTCCTTCCGATACCCGAAAACCCGGGCCCTGTGAGCCTAAACCCGAAACCGGCGTTACATGGCCTGAGTTCTGAGAGGCGCGGTCGCCGCCACGGGGCATTTCAGCCTGCCACGACGCAGTTTTCTCCATGTAGGGGGGGTCCTTTAGTTAATTTTAGTTCAAACCGGGGAACAGAAATAGGGTTTAGCGGCTCAGGTATCCAGAGTTTGGGGGTTTAGGATTGCATCGGCGACCTTCATGCCGACACTGCAACCACAGGAATATCGAACAGAGCTCGCTAAACCGAAACCGGCCATCGAAAATCCTAAACCCCCAACTCGTAAACTCTAAATTCTAAATCTCTTAAACTTACCCAAAACCCCGCCCAAGCCTCAAAATCCCTGGCCCAGGTGGTAAAGCTTAAAACCTCGCCCCTTAATCCCAAAAGTAAATCCCACACAACCTGCTAAACCCTGCTAAATCCACATCATGGCCCGTTTAACCCACAAGCTAAACCCCAAAACCCAAAACTCTATGTTCACCAGAACGGAACAGCATCAACTCTGAACACAACAAAACCCAAACTCTCTCCCAGAAACAATCCTTGATTCCCTAAAACCCTAACCCCCGCAACTCTCAACCCCATAAGCCCAAGTAGAAGCCCTAAACCGTAAACACGAAAGAACCAACCCTCAATCACAGACAAGATGTAGGAAAGGGCCTCAATGATGAAAAGAGGGGTTTTGGGCTTGGGGCATATCTGCTAATAAAAAACTTATGAAGGACCAGAGGGGAATACTAGTAAATGAGTAACATGCAGCTCTGTACTACCTTTACAGCGTTTCACACCCTTGGACTTCTCCTTGTCGACGGTCTCATTGGCTCTTACATCGCTATGCTCTTGAGCTCGTCGACGATCGTCAAGTCCAGGCCGTCCAGCTTCTCTGGCATTCTCTCCTGCCTCTCTAAACCCCTAAACCCCTAAACCCTACCTCTGATAAACAGCAGCCCTGCCTGCTCCGGTCGTCGATGTCTCCGAGGCTCTTGCAGAGAGTGGGGGTGCACGACGTACTGCATGGCTCACGCACAAGGACGACCCCACGTGTTCTACCGGAGCCTAAGTTTAGGGGCTTGGGTTTAGGTTTTAAGGGTGTAGGGTAAGTTCTGGGTGCTGGAAACATGATAGAACCCTTGTCAAGCACTTATAAACCCGAATAACCCCTTCAAAGCCCTAAGAATCCTAAAACCATCAAAAACCCCTTACCGTTATAGAACTCTCACAGAACCCAATATTCAATGTCCCCAATGCATCTATATCCTAGAAAGCCATACAGAGCACTTCTAGGACTGCTTGTCCCTCAACAGACCCTGATAAACCCCTACAGAAATCCGATGGAACCCCTTCTGCACAGTGGACCCTAAACCCCAGATTTCCTCAACCCAAAGCCATCCTAGAACCCTAAATCCTGAATCCAATTCCCAAAACCCTGAACCCAGCTCCCAAAGCCCTGAACCCTAAACTCCCGAAGCGCTCCGCCTCGAACTTGATGTTTGGCTCTGCGGCCGTCACCGCCTCCAAGGTCACACCCTGACGATCAGAGTTTTAGGGTTTAGGGGTTTAGGGTTTAGGTTTTCGGGTTTAGGGTTAGACGGCGTAGAGTTCAGGGATTTAGGCGTCTAGGTCTGGGTTCTCAAAGCGGTTATCTCAAGACGTTCTATCTAGGGTTGATAGGGACTTGTTCCTTATAAACTATTACTAGGATTTCATGTGCGGTTTAGGGTTTAAGAGTTGAGGGGCGAAGGGCGGTGTAATATGTTGTGTTGATTGAAGTCTTCTTCAACAGATTTACGTGGGTTTAGCGAGAGAGGTCTGCTAGGACATTTTTGGCCTGCAGTCTCGAAACTTTGCACCACGGCTTATAAATACGGTTCAAAACTTCAAGCCTTCACTGGTGTTCGTACTTTGGGGAACTCTTGGTGTGTTTCGCCAAGGCCTAGTGTGCCACCGAAGAAGACTTGAATGCATATGCCTGTGTTCCTTCCCCGATATGGGGGCTGAGTGTTTTGCCCAAAGTTTCGGGGAGCTTTCCCATGAGTCTGTAACATCAAACAGATTCAATTCAAAAGTATAACCTATATAAACGTTGAGATGCTAAACAATCCTCATCCTCATCCTCCTCATCCAACTACGACAACAACAACAACTACTACTACTACTACCACTACCACTACTACTACTACTACTACTCCTACTACTCCTACTACTACTCCTACTACTCCTACTACTCCTACTACTCCTACTACTCCTACTGCTCCTACTACTCCTACTACTCCTACTACTCCTCCTACTCCTCCTACTCCTACTCCTACTCCTACTGCTACTGCTACTGCTACTGCTACTCCTTCTGCTACTGCTACTGCTACTCCTACTACTACTACTACCACTACTACTACCACTACTACCACTACTACTACCACTACTACTACTACTACTACTACTACGACTACTACTACTACTACTACTACCACTTATTCAGACCTGTTTTTGTGTGGAATGCATGACACGTCGGCACACATGAACGCACCAAAGGACCAAAAGAAAAGCCCGGAGCTCCGGAAAAAAACACACCATAAACGCGATACTCCATTGACAGCACTGCAGTGTAGTCCGTTTCCGGTCTGGGGATGTTAAGGGCTTGTCGGGTCGGAGCTCCAGCAGGAACGAAAACTCACGAAGCTCCTGCCCAGCAAAGTACTCACTGGTCACCTCTCATTTGTGGATTCCATTCAGTACCTTACTCAACAACTAACAACAGCCTCGACGCAGCCGTGTAAGCAGAGTTGCGGCGTGGAGCATGTAAATACATGTGTTGCCATTAATACAAAAGAAACTGCCCAGAACCCCGGCTGCACAAAAAAACATGCCCTAAATTCGAAACCGAAGACCTCATGCCCCTCAAAACCAAGCCGCGACACCAGAGCCCCACACCCCCTGAAAACCCCGAAGCCCCAAAATCCCAAACCCCCAAACGCCTCAAGCGCAAACCCCAAAAAGCTACAACCCGAAATGCCCAAAAAAAACCTCTCGACTTTCCACCCCACCTGCTTGGCCCTGGTCGGGTCGCCCCGCCGCTCTTTTCGCAGGATCTCACAAATCTCCTTGAAGTCCTGACTTCAATGAAGTTGCTAGGGCTGAATGCTTATAGGGTTTGGGGCTAAGGTTTATGGGTTGCGGGATCTACGGTTTGCAATTCTGTGGATTTTCTGCGCGGCTTTCTTTGTAATATAGGTCTCTAAGTTCAGCCAGCGTAGCAATATTATCACCGTTTAATCATATAATCCGTACTTGCTGCTGATAAAAATATATAATATACTGTGCAGGCACGGCGAAGCGTCCCCTTCTTTTCGCTTCCACCTATGCGGAGCTTGCCAAGGAGTTCGCAGACGGGATTGCCGCAACTGTGCCATGTCTTTCTTTGACTGATGACGCGAAGATGCGCAGTCTGCTGCTTATCCAGACCAAACATCCATACTGTCGCACTCGACCACAAACCTCGATCCGTTCCGGCTTCTCGACCAATGTTTGCGCGACGTACGATGCAGAATCACATGCGCACTCGGCAAAACCAAATTCTGCGAGAAACGGCCGCCACTATTCCATGACAGCTTACAGCTTGAGCGCGACGGGCTGCATCTGTTCCACCTCCAACACATCGCTCAAGTATTTCCGCATGCTGCCCCCTTCTGTGCATTGAAGAAGCAGGCCGCAACAGAAATGTGGAACAATGCGCGCAACAGTGGGTTTTATGAAGCAAGTGCTGCCTATTTTCGTGAGGCCTTCGCCTTCAATATTGCATGGTCCGAAGACATGCAATTGGAAGCCAGTCGCTGACTGATGTGGTATAGAAATGTCCGTTGCAGTGAACCTCACCCTTGTCCAGCCGACGTTGCCCCAAAGTCGGAGAAGCTGCACTGGCGGCATCAAGTGTTCGACACAGCGCAAGTGCAAAACACATGTCTGCTTGTACGAAAGCTTGTCGCTTTCCGCGAGATCTGCTCGTGAGTCAGAAGCATTGTCCGTGCCATTCGACGCCGCAACTCCGTAGTTTTGCTTCCGGAGAGGATCAGCGATCAATGCCATGACACGAAGCCCGAAATCAAACCCAAGTCCCAGAAACGAAGCCTCCTCCTCCTCCTCCTGACGCGAACCCAGAAGATTTGAAGACCAGAAACAAGCCAGAAGGCAGCCCCCAAAGCCTGCATAAGAAACGCTGTGGGCTTACGGCTCAGGCCCTAAACCCTAAACTTTACACAAAAAGCCCAAAGCTCGATTGGCCGCGTTTGCCCTCAGCCCCCGATTCCCCCAAACCCACAACCCTAAAGCCTACGCCCAAAGCCTAAAGCCTCAAGCGTAAGCCCCAAACCCTCAGCCCTAAACCCTCACAATACACGTTTTCATATCCTTTAGCCCTGAACCCTAAACGCCAAGCCGGTATAAAACCCTCATAGACATCTGAAAGGCCCTAAACCCTAAATTCCCGGGTCCTTGAGGTAGGCCAGGATCACCTTGAGCTGCCTAGCGGCGTTGTCCTCCGATTTGGGTTGAAGGCCTTCAGGGTTTGGGGTTTGGAGATTCCAGGTTCGGATTTGGGGGTTGATCAAAATTATGGGCCCTTTTGGGGTCTGTATTATAGTATATTCCTTATAGTCTAGGGGACCAAAAGGGGCCCATAATTTTGATCAACCCCCATTTCTTGGCAAGCCCCCACCAAAAACCTTGTGCCTTAACCCCCATCCCTAGAGTCCCTACTATAGGGGCCTCAATAATTAGAATAGGGCTTTGGGGCCCCTTGTACTATAGTGATTATAAGGAACCCCCCAAAATAGTATAGGTAATTATTAAGGCCCCTCTATTGCACCCTATTCCTTCAATCACGTCGGCCACACTCAAGCCCCCAAAAGCCCAGAGGCACTTAAACCTCAAAACCACAAACCCGATGCCCCATAACCCACGAAGCGTTCATAAGCTCCAAAGCTCCAAAACCCTTGAACCCGAAAAGAACGACAGTGAACCGTTCATCCACCCCATAACCCTAAACCGAACCCTGGCAAACCCCTTTGCTGAGGCCTACTTCAGGTGATATGAAATTCAGTAGGCCGCTATATTAAACCCTTACAGTAACCCCTAAAGGACCCCTCAAAACTTTTAAGCCTTATGAACCCTTGCAGTGCAGATCCCGATTTGGAGCCCAAGCCCTTCCATTAGGAGCGGATTAGGGGGACCCTTGGGACATAGACCGTTTCAATAAGCTCCCTTTTTTGGAGAGCCAGAAGTACCGAACGGCCCCCTTTAATGGGTCTCCCTAATACTAGCTCGGCTCCTAAACCCTAAACCCTAAACCCCGACCCAAAACCCTGAAACCTAAACCTTCAACCCTAAACCCTGAACCCTAACCCCAAACCCCGAACCCTAAACCCCTATAGCTCCTAAAAAACCCTGAACCCTAAACCCTAGGATAAGGATGAGCCCTTCCATGGCTCCTTCTTCTTTCGGAAGGAGTCTTCGCCTTGATCCAGGCCGTCCTCACCTCCAGCGCCGCGAGCTTAGGCTTTAGCTTTAGGGTTTTAGGGGTTTAGGGTTGAGGGGTTAAGGATTTGGGGGTTCAGGGGTTTAGGGTTGAGGGGTTAAGGATTTGGGGGTTCAGGGTTGAGGGGTTAAGGATTTAGGGGTTTAGGGGTTTGGAGGTATAGGGTGGCTTTAGGTGTGAGGGTTTCAGGGCTGTTGCGGTTCGCATTGTAGACATTTGTAAGGTTTTGGCGTTTACGGTTTAGGTTTTTTGGAGTATTGAAACTTTTCGGTGTAATTTTAGAAGTGTAGGCACTTTAAAACTCAACGCATAGGGCTGTCAGCAAGGCCTCGAACTGGATGTGCGCTTCGGCTTACCGTAGCGTAAAGCCTGAATAAATGGAACGAAGGGGTATAATACTAGTTTCATAGCATAATCACATTAATGGGACTAGATATACCGGGATGCAAGTGCTAATTGCAATTCATGGTTTTTGGCTTGGGGTTCTCACAGAGCTCCGATATACTGCCGTATATGGTTAAGGCGAAGATTGACCCGTTGAACTCTCTGGTCTGAGCCCCAAACCCTCAACCTGTTCGTTCACTGAACGCGGCTGTCGGGTTGGTGCGTGGGTCGAACAGGGCTATATCAGGTTCCACTGTATCCCGTAAATCACAAGAGGACCCTCTTCCTTACAATTAGGAGACCGCAACATTGTCAGAAAGACCACCTACTTGGAGGCCCTTTTGACTTAGTAAGTAGGGTTAGTAAGGTGGGTTATGGGGGATTATAATATGGTTTCTGGGGGATACTAAGTAGACTTACTAAGTCAAAAGGGCCTCCAAGTACCACTGTACTAGGCAAAACCTCGAACCCCCGCCCCCAAACTCTATGCCTTCAGCCCTCAGCACTATGCCCCGATTCTAAGCCCTCAGCCTGAAAGCCTACACTAGACCGTTCACCTTTAAAAAATGGACCCTAAACTGCCAAGCTCGACATCCTTGAGCCCCAAGCCCTCATCCCTAAGCCCGCAGCCCTGTGCTTGTAGCCTTGAATCCCCAAGCCCTGAGCCTGGCTATAGGCCTTTTGCCCTGCTGCCCTAGGCCCTGAACTAAGCCCTACAGCAAGCCGAAAATAGGGGACCCTAATATAGTACCCTAAATAGCAGGATCCTTATTATTAGGAGCTGATAGAGCTTCCCATGCTTTCGTTGCACAATCGCTGCTGCACATCTTTGTTTAGCCTCATCCTTGCAACTTGAACGGTTTACCGGCCTCCGTCTGAAGTTTCCCCTCAAATTCTGCCACCACAGAGCTCCAGTTCCATCACTTTCAGCCCAAAGCGGGTTTTTGGTTCCGGCGGAAAGGGTTGGAAACCCTAAACCCTCAACCCTGGCCAGGGTGTTTTTTTTTTTTTGTTGTGGCCCCTTTTTGCTCGTGCCCCGCGTCATTGGTTTCTAGAAAATTTTTTGCTGTCAGCCCCGGGTGTGCAAAGTGTTTTTTTTTTGTTGCGCTCCGTTGGGCGCCGCGATCTTTCGGCGGGGCCAGAGCAAAAAACAATTTTTTTTTGCTCCGGCCCCGGGGAAAGGCAAGGGAAGGAGAAGCCCCGTTGGAAGCCGGCACGGGGCCAGAGCAAAAAAAAAACACCACCCAAAAAAAAAGACTTTTTGCTCTNCGCCGGGTCTTTTTAGACAATAGCAAAAAATGTCTGGGGTACTACATCGGGTCTAAAAAGACCCGGCGGGGCCACAGCAAAAAAAAAAACACCACTTCCCCTCAACCCTCAACCCTCAAGGGTTGGGGCCTAGGACCTACAGCTTGAAGCTTCATCTTAACGGTTTATAGGGCCCCAAAAAAGCACAGAAGCAAAAATTAGGATAGGGATATCCCATATAAACCCCCTTATAATGAAGCCCAATAAGGTAAGGACATCCCTATAGAATGCTTATGCTTATGTCCTTTTTGGGTCCCTAACATTTAGGACTTAATGTTAATTTCAGTTTTGAGGTTCTGGAACCCTCGGAAACAAAACCTCCCCCCCCCCAAACCTCCCGAAATGCAACCGCAAACCCCGAGCCCGCACTCAGAAACCCAAAACCCGTCCAACCCCCACACTTGCGCAAACCTTAAACTCAGGGTTTAGGCCAAGCTTAGGCTTTAACCGAAACCCTAGAACATCATAAGACCCAACATGGAACCCCGATCCCAAGCAAGAGCCGACAGGACTAGTCATCCCTCATATGCATCCTATTATACTTATTTGAGACTTCTGGGGTTACAGAACTAGAGGTATGTAGGGTTTTAGGGCTTAGGTTCTAGGGAGGGTTATAGAACTGGTTCACCCCCCATTGGACTCGAAAAGGCCCAGGAAGAGAGCGCCCCGCTGCCTTCCTGCTTGCTCTCATCATCGACGGGAGTCTGGGCGTGCTGGATGTTCTTCCTGGTCCAGGGCTCAGGATTCAAGGTTTAGGGTTCAGGGTTCAGGGGTTCAGGGGCTTAGGGTTTGGGGATTGAAGGATTTAGGGCCTTAGGGCTTATGGGTTTAGGGGTTTGGGAGCTTCGGGCTTAGGGGTTTAGGGGTCTACGGTTTTGGGGAAATTTAGGTTCTGCTTCGAACTTGTAAGCTTCAGGGTGTAGGGCTTATAGTCATTGGGACAAAAGAGTTTTGCGAAGCGGTAGGTTGTAGGTTGATTTGGGCTTTGAGTGTTCTGACGTTGACGGGTAAAGGTTTAGGCGGATCTTTGTTGGGTTCTGTTCGGTGACCAACGCCTGATAGAAGAAGTCAGCTGCTGAACATGTAAACCCCAACCTCTAAACCGCATCTGACAGTCCCCAGCCTCTTTGTGGTGCAGCGCAGAAACAGGTTCTCCACCTCGGAAGCACACGGAAAAAGCTTTGAGAGGATGTCTAAACCCTAAACTCTCGCCCTAAGCCGCAAGCCCCCAAACCTAGATGCCTAAGAACGCGCAACGTAAAACCCAAACTCCACACCTTGCACCCAAAACCTAAGCCTAAAGCCGAAGCTCCGGACCCCTGAACCTTGAACCTTCGAACCGAAGCAGGGAGCAAAGCACCAAGAGAAGGAGGCAGGCTCAGACAGTACCCCTGTTTTGACAGTACCCTTTCTTGAGCGCCACATACGAGTGTACGTTTAGTGTTTCGGGAACGCAACCCACAATGGCTTCGGCACCCACACGCAAAAAAACAGTGCCAAACCCCAAATCCCTGATATAGTTAGAGGTTTGAGCAAATGCAGTACTATCCGTGCCACCGTGCAGCCCATGTCATGCTACTACCATGTTCTCACTATGGACGCCCTTACTGAAACTGGAGGTTTAATAGCCCCTTGTGGGCCTTGTACTCCATATATACTGGGCTTTTAAGTAACCAGGGAGAAAAAAGTAAAAACTTTTATTTCATAATGGTTCCTTTAAGAAAAAAGTATTAAAGTATGGTACTCCAAAGCCCAGTATATCCCCCCCCCACCCTATTCTCTGATTGCTGGGGGCCCCTATATCACGTCTGCATCTCGTCGCAGCGGAACCTGCTTGGGGACCCGGCAGACATGAGAATCTGCCCGAAGAAAAGGGAGTCCCTGGAGAACAGAGGAGCTTTTGGGGCAAGGAGCTTAGGGCTGTAGGGAGGTGAGGCTTTTAGGTCTTGTAATAAGGTTTAGGAGCGTAGGGGTTTAGGGTTTGTAATAGGGTTTATGGGGTTTAGGGGTTTAGGGGTTTTGGGGCTTAGGGAAGGGCTTTTTGAGCTTTCGGGTCTATGGTTTGAAGTTTTCCGGCTTTGGTGGGTAATGACAAGCTCCAGACTCTAAGCCCCCAGGACCCCGGTAGTTCGGTCAAAATAATACATGCCAAGGTACATGACGGAGCTACATGTGCCCTGCGGAAGGGGAAGAGCTTTGGCAGGCCGCAGCAAGTATGAATTGTAACCCCTGCCGAACAAGGGGTCTGAACCCAAATTCTAACCCCCTAAACCCCGGACTAGCCATAGATCCAAAATCTCTAATATAGGGGCCTTAATGATTATATTGAGGAACCCCCAAAAAAGCTATGGTAATTATTAAGGCCCTTATATTAGACACGAAGCCCCTGAACCCTAAACGGTCCGGCCTGGAGTCTTCCTGCGTGACCTCGTCGAATTCGTGCTGGAGTTGCTGCCGCTTCTGGCGAGGGCTTAGAGTGTAGGGTTTAGAATTTAGGGTGCGGCTTAGGGTTTAGGGTTGGGGTTTTGGGCTTAGGGTTTAGGGCTTAGGGTTTGAGGGCAATTATTAAGCAATCCAGTGCGCGGACGTAAAGAGTTTAGCCATATTGCCCCGTTATGGTTTCCATAACCCTGAACACTAGGCCCTAAGACATTAGAGTACCGATTACAGTCGTGGTGCAATAATATAGGGGCTTTCATGATGAGAATAGGGTTTTGGGGCCATTATACTATAAGCATAATATGAGGATTTTATACCCCCCCCCCCAAAAAAAAAAAAGTAGTATTGGATAGGCCCCTATATTATGCCCCCAATTCAGGGCGCTGGTGTCTCAAGGATCTTCCTTCGGCTCGAAGTGCCTACGATCTTACACACCCGATAATTAGCCACCGATTTCAGGGGCATAATCAAGAGTGAAGGGCTCTGAACTGGCTTTGTCAAAGGGTTGGAGCTACAGGGTTGGAAGTTTCGGTATCAGATCCATGCGAAGTGAATGTTGCGCGTTGTTGTCACAGCCGCACAGCGATTCGGCTAGCGGCTAGTCCTTTAACTTGGAACTTTTGAACAAGGAACAAGTGAGGCAACGGTGGAAGCCAACTGAGGGTTTAGGATTCGGCTGTAGGGTTGAATCAGAAATTGAGGGGGTGGTATTCCAAACCTGGATTCGGCGATGTAAGTAAACAGGCTTGAGTTAGGGCATGGCAGCCTGCCTCAGTCTTCCGGCGGCGGATCTTGTTCAAGGCATGTCACATCTACGAGTGAGAAGGAATGCATGAAACTCATGTTGCCTGTTGTACTGGCTTCGGCCCCTTCGTCGTCTTCAACCAGGACAAGGTATCATCGAGCCGAAGTGTTTGTATTTGTAGAACCGATGTATACTACAGTGGTGGGTTTGCCCACTGATGCCTAAGCCTAAGCTCTTGTATCCTAAGCCTGCATTTGACAGCGCCCAAACCCAATGCCCGACAACGCCTTCTGGCATTCATCCAGCTCGATCTGGAGGATGGCAACCTGGCTCGAAGCATGCAGCGTTTTCTGAAGCGTGCATAATCAACAATGAACGTTGGATTCTAGATGTACGGGCCAGGTTCAGGGCCACCACTTCTGACTTCCGCTACAGTACGACGCAAGCTGCAAACGAGTTTACAACCAAACCGGAGTTACGGCTATCCGCTCTTGCAACATAGTTCGGTGCAGGAGCTGCGTTCGGGTGTGTCGTGACGACTTGAGAGTTTCATGCTGAGTTGGTCCCTCAAATCTGCCACAACCCTAATCCCTAATCCCCTAAATCCTAAACCCTAAATCCCTAGCCCCTAACCCCTAAACCATAAATCCCTAAATCCTAAACCCCAACCCCCTTAACCCTAAACCAAAGATCTTCAGCCCGGTAGCAAGGCTTCACGAGAGCTCCTAACACCCACCCGGACAAAGGGGAGAAGGCCCTGATCCCCAAAACCCTGTCGTAATCTAGGGGCCTTGATTGTTAGAATAGGGTTTTCGGGGCTCCTTATTATGATTATAGTATAATATACCCCCAAACCCTATTCTAATTATTAAGGCCCCTACACTAAGGGCTTGAATAACTGTAATGGGTTTAAGGCTTCGGGTTTGAGATTGGGGTTTTGGGTTGGGTATATCATATTCATGTACAGCTATCCAGGGGCGATAGCAGATCTCATAAGGAATTATGCAGACCTTTATATCGAACCCTAAAACCTCGCCTTGTTCCGCAACTCCATCATCTCCATCTCCTGCTCTTTCCTTGCATGCGCAGATCGGCAGATGCTGGTGCAGCCCCAAATGCAAGTGTGGGAACTGGAGTGTAGGGTTTGGGGTTTAGTTCTCATGGAAACCCAATGCCAAAGAAATATTAATCATTCATGGACCCTGAATCAGACGGGGATAGAGTCCTGATGCAAAACAACTTGTCAGAGCAAAGATTCGAAACCTCTCAACAGATGATGCCTTGAACCTCACATCTGCGAGAGTTCTTCCTGAGCCATGCAAAGTCCGAAGCCCTCGTCCCAGGGTTGAAACAGCATTTCCCTGAGGTAACCTACTTGGTCTTGAAATGCACGTTCTGGAATGGTCCACTGCCCGAGACTGTCCGCTAGGATCCTGATCCGCCATCTCCACCACTAGGAGGTTCATGGGCAGTTCTAACTGGGGCTTACAAGTACGGTAACGATGATAAATATGAGCCATAGTAGGGGACTGATAGCCCTACTTATAACTACCTGTGAATCTCCACCAAACCTAAGATCGTAAACCTGATGCTCTTCCTGCATAGTATGCAAGCTGCGTGCTTGACAAAGCGAATCTTGAATCCGAAACCCTACAAGCCCCCCTAACCCCGAAACCCCTAAAGCCTTATAAACCCTACACCCCTTTCCCTAAACCCCTAAGCCCTAAACCTAAACCATCCTAAACCCTAAACCATCCTAAACCCCAAATCCAATAGCTCAGGTCCCTGCTTGTAGATCTGGAACTGATTTCTCAGCTCCTTCAGCGTGACGGCTTTGATTGGGGCCTGCCCTTATACCACTTAGTACAGGGGCCCTAACTGCCCTTACTGTTCCAATCAGGATTCTAGTGCCCCAAGGTGTATTGTAGCCCAAACAGTCACTTATTGTTCAGGCCCCTATCTTAAACTTTCGGGGTCGTTCCCCTTGTTTGGTTCGTAGCGTCCATACATTCGGTTGACTAGCGAAAGACAAGAACTACATGAGAAGGTCTTGCTAGAAGGAGAGTTTGCACGTCTTGCTGAGGCTGGGGAGAACTTGAAGAAGCGGGGTTTTGAATGTCTTCCGGGCTTTACAGTTCAGCACCAGTCTCGACAAAACAACGCAAGTTGAAAGAATCAGGAGCCCTTAATTCTGAGCCCTTACGCTTTAAACTCTAGCCTAAATCGCAACCCTAACTGCAATCCTAAAACAACCCGAAAGTCTGCAGCACGAAGCGCGTAACGCCCCAAGTACCAAGTACTGAACCTCCAAGACCCCAAAGCCAGTATACCAAACAAAACTTTGTGCAACCCTACGAGCCGCTTAACAAATCTGAGAAAACCAAGTAAACAAACGCCTAGAAGCCGTACAGGCACCTACAGAAATCCAATGTGAGCCTCAGGTCCTAATTCAACCTTCAACCCCAAAGCTCTGCCTTAGTAGGATTCCTAATTGTGCTTTCTTTCTTATGTAAGTCCGTTAACATGTAGGTTTTCGGGGGTCAAGGTAAGCCGTACACCAACTTAGATAAACCTTAAACCCCAAACCCTCTCAGTCCTAAACCTTACATGGACACCCCCAGGAGGCCCAAGAGCAAGAAACGAACAAGATCCGTTGTTGCAGCTACACCCAAAACCCTGTACCCTAAGCCCTATACCCTAAGCATCCCTAAACCCTATGTAGCTTTTGTCCTCTATTCTCGTCTCCGAGTCTGCTTGGAGCTCGGCTAGGTCGATGTTGGCTCCCTGGCGGTTTGGGTGTGGCGTTGCTTTTTTACGGCTTGTCTAAGCTGTTGTAAGGTTCTAGAACGCTTAGGGTTCAGGTTTAAGGTTTAGGGTAACCCTAAACCGAAAGCCCCAATCCGGGTTTTGTGGGATGTTAGCTGGCTTTTGGAGGATTATACCAGGCTCTGTCGGGGTTTTTCTAGGGCTTACTCGACTTTCGTCGGGTTTGACACGGGGGTTATAGGGTTTAAAGGGTTTTGTGGTGGTCTTATTCACAAGTGTTTTACCATGAGAGTTCATCAGGGCTTTATAAGTTATAAGAGCGAAATCGGGATTCTGGAAGGGTTTTATGAAGGTTCGGGCCTGTGGGGGGGGCGGGGGGGGTTTCAGGATATTATTTCTGCCCTGAAGGGGTTTAGGGTTGAGGTCTTGGGGTGCAGAAGTGGAGTAGGAGTAGGGGAGGTAGTGTTTGTGGTGGTGGTGTTGCAGGTCTCCTAAAACGACCCCTACAGTAAAGGTTCTGTGGTTCATGCCTCATTTAGGGTTTGTAGTAATCCCTAAACTGCAACCCTAAACCCAAGTATTATCTTGGAAGGACGCATGGGCCCAATATTTTCGGGTCATCTGGTGCTGCAGGTCACACCAGATCAGGGTCGCAGCGGAATTGCACAAGATCCTTCCCTTAAAGCTCGTGGTTTTGGGCTTTGGTTTGGCTTAGGCGTAGGACATAAGGTGTTAGGGCTCACGGTTAAAGTGAGGCTTTCTCGATGAGGCATATTCATGACGCAATTGGATGGCTCAAAGAAACCGAACCCTACCCCACCCCTAGACCTTAAGCACCTCAATCCTTGAACCCCAAGCAACCCTGAAACCTAAAACAAACAGTCCCTGGATGACGATCACAGAGCACGGCGGCAGGACAATGCTTTGAACATCGATGCGGATGGATGGGTGAATGGTTTCGGGTGGGTGTGCAGTATAAGTAGATGAAATGGTCTTAGGGCCTAACTGCGGCCAAACTTGTGGCCCTAAACCGCAAACCAGCCCAAATCTTAAACCCATAACCCAAGGCAAAACCCACATGCGAACGAACTTGACCAAACAGCAAAGCCGCAAGTAACACACCTCAAAAACTTCAGTCAAATCTGAGACCTGCTAATAAACCCCAAGAGCCAAATCTGCAACTGTTCACCGAAGCTGCGTAGGAAGAAGCAACATAATACACAGGCCTTAATAATTACCTATACTATTTTTGGGGGTTCCATATTATATTTTTTATAATTATAGTAGAATGGGCCCTATAGTAATAAAGAGATGCCTCGAGAGTGGAGTGTCTTTCCACAATCTCCTGCAAGTGCTTCTGGGAAATTTAGGGCACGGGGTTTAGGGTTTACTGTGGGTTCAGGGTGTAGGGGTTTAGGGTTGAGGGTAGGATTTGGCGCTTATAGCTTTTTGGGCTTCGGTGTGCAGGCAGCTTTTGCAGGGTTCAAGGCTACAAGGTCACGGATCTTCAACCCTCAAAGCAGCTCAGAGGTGTCCAGCGGTGTTACACACAAACCCGAGCTCAAGAAGGGACAGTTTGGCCAAACTCAAATCCCTAGCGCTGTACGACCGAAGCTCCTACAACCCCACTGGCAACATTCATCTCCACTGCCACCCCTAAACCCGTAACCCCTAAACCGTACTACACACTAATCCCGAAATCCTGCAAACCATCATACTGAAGTCCTATAAATCCCATACCCTATATGCCCTCGGGCTTGAACCCTGAAAGCCCCAAGCCTCAAAAGCTCCAAACCCAAACGGCCGAGAACCCCACCCTAAACCCGAAACTATAAAGCCCTAGCCCCTAAACCCCAAACCCTAAGCCCTAAACCCTAAATCCTAAACCCTAAGTCCTAAACCCTACGCCTTATGGCCCCTAAACCGCTAAACCGCTCCGAAACCCAAAACCGCTCCGAAATCTCGGTGTAGTCGTCGCAGGTTTCCTTGACCATCTCCAGGAATTCCTAATTGAAGGCATCGTGTTCGGGTGGCTCTGCTCTACAGTTTGGGGTGTCTGGGGGGTTGGGGTTCGAGTTGCTCAAACTATACTTAAAGACCCTATAGTAGAAGCTAGAAAGTTGGAACATCATTAGCCTCATGCCCTTAAAGTAAGGTAAAGGGAATTCCAGCATGAATCATCCTAAATCGATGTTCCAACTTTCTGGGATTCACTATACAGTTCCACATTTTTGAGGAAGGGGGGGGTCCAGAAGGGTTACATAAGGGGTATGGGTTCTAACTTACGGTGTACTTTAAGGGCTCCGGTCATAAGGAATCCGTAAGGGTTCTAATTTTAGGGTGTAGGGTCCTGAACTGAGAAACAAGAATAAACTACGGAGCACGATGCTAAAGAACAAAACGCTGCACTCCCCATAGCTTAGGATACTTCACAACTTGCAGGATTTGGTCCATGAGCCGCCTGAGAGGTGCCCCGTTCCAATTTTAACGGAATGCAATAACTCGATTGTTGGGTTTAGGGTCCGCCTTTTGCTCAAAGCCATTGATGGCCCATGCTAAAGTTTGGCGACTGCTGTAGATCGATGTCAGAACTCTGAACCTGAAACCCTATACTCCAGCACCAGAAGCTGGAACCTCATAAAAGAAGCATGTGATCCACTTGTAGCCCTACAGCAAACATCATCGCCACCTAAGACTAAAACTTGTATATTGTATAACCCATGAACAAACGGGTTTGTTGCATACTCACTGCCACGGCTTAGTCAGGCAGTTCTGTGTGGCCACCTACCTTTGGTTAGTAGGGAATGGAAGAATGGTAGTAATAGTAGTCATAATTGTACCCCATTCCTCCATTCCCACTCGTAATTTCCATATTACGCATTACGAGTATGACTTAGGGAAGCATCCCCCATAACAGTGCATAGGACGCTTTGGATTCAGGGTGTTTCGGGTCACCTGGAAACCAGGTTTTGCTCGTGCGAGGAGTCGCGCAGCTCCAACCGCCTCGCTGGGCAGTAGACCCGGAGATCCCAATACCCCTGAATTAAGGAATGTACCTTAAATTATCATAGGATCCCTAATATGATTTAAGGTATATTCCTGTGTTAAGGGGTATTGGGTTCTCTGGGGAACTGGTGCACAAACGGCCCCACAAAGCTACCATTGAATTCATGATCATGACTGGAATCGCTCACTGACTTTGCGCTTTAAGCGCATCCAGAGGCCCTGCACGTCGCTTGAGGCTGACAGTGCTCGTTTCTCAGCTACAGGCGGATTGGTGCAATCATTCCGTCAGAACCGGTTCACACGGTAGCTGTCCAGCATTGTGCGTCTGCTTTGCAGTGCGTGCTTGCAACTTTGTGCACAAGCAGCATCTTTCACATAATCCTGCCGAGTTAGATACTGTGGAACATCTTCTCATACGACTAAGTCGAGCTTGCATTGCGGGGAGTGGTCCTGCTGTAGAAACTCACTCTTGATCAGGACGCTTGTCTGAATTGACTCTGCATTTGATGCAGGAGTCCTGCAAACGAAGCAATGTGCAAATGCCCAGGCCGCTTTCTGTGAACATTGCGAGAGGCAGACGATCCTATGAACCCTACTACAACCCACTACTCTGGATGACTATGCGTACGTTTCAACTGCCAGATCCTCTGGTCACACATCTTTGCCGAACTCGACTCATTTCAACGCTCAGCTGCAAACATGGAGATGTCAGAAAAAATCGGGGTCCCTGACGAAGTTCTTCAAGATTCAACCATTTTGTTCGGCTCTATTTGGAGGTCCCCTGTTTTCTGAAACGCCAACAACTGTGCAGCCGCCAACTGTGCAGCCGCCAACTTGTGAATTGTGATTTCCCAGACTCAATTCAAGCAGCAAGCATTGGCTGTTTGTTCTCGGCGATGGCATCAGGACCTCTGCTCAATCGATAGAATGAGCCGTAAACCCCAAAGCGGCTAGACACGCCAAATCCTACGCCTGAAGAATACCGAGCCCTTTGTAACCATAGCATAGTGGCCAACTGTGCACTGATTGGCGGCCGGGGATGCTCTAACTACCCCATGGCAATTACGGTATAAGGTGAGACACACACACACACCATTATACCTTCAAACACCTGGTCTGGGATGTCCGACGAAATCCACCCCTTTCGAGATCTGGAGCGCCAAGCACATCAAACCACCTCTCTGAAGCCTAGATCTGCACCTGTCGCACCAGACCTTCCAATATCCCTTAAATGAGGAATATAGCCAAAAAGTCATCTTAGGGATCCTACTATAGATTAAAGGTATATTCCTTAATTAAAGTATTTTGGAATGTCTGGGTAAACCCAAAGCCCTGCGTCCCGAACACTAAAACCCAAACCCCGAAGCCCGAGCCCCAAACCCCAACAGCCGCTGTCACTGAATGAAACAAAGCCAGGGTTTAGGGTTTAGGGACTTACCCAGAAAGAAGAAACTTTAATCAGTAGAACTTTCGGGTTACATTGTGCTAGCCTTACCATACAAATCCTCAGGGATAGTAATGTAGGAACCTGATTAAGAAACCCTGGGCCTATAACCCCCAAATAGTAGGGTTCATATAAGGAACCCTAATAAAGGCCCAAGGTTTCTTAATCAGGTTCCTACATTACAGTGTTATTCATTCTTCAGATTCAGGCTTCTATGCAAACCCGGCCTGAGATCTCGCATCACGAGAGGCCGCTGTTGCTGCCGCTTTGCTTGCCTTTGCCGCAACCACCCAGGCGCTGGCTTGAAAGGGCTCAAGGGCTCTTCATTTAGGGTTTAGGGCTAAGGCTTAGGGTTTTCATGCACTGTTCAATCTCGGAGCCTATCCCGAAAATATCGCAATCTAGGGCCGAGCATAAGCTTTTGAAACGAAGCGAGCACTAAGACATGGCTCTGGAGGAGCTCATGGTTAAGGCCGCATCGTTTTTCTTTGTGTTGGAGGAGGGAGGGGGGTGGGGTGTGCAGGGTTTTACGATTCTACACAGGCTTGTATAAGGCTTCATGGCTCTAAATCTACCTTTGGTTAGTAGGGAATGGAAGAATGGTAGTAGTAGTAGTTATAATTGTACCCCATTCCTCCATTCCCTACTAACCAAAGGTAGGTAAAGGGCTTCCTTGGCTTTGCAGTGCTTCAAACTGCTTTGAGGGCCTGGGGTTAAGTGTTTCGTTTCGGGCTTCGGGTATGAGGTACTCCTACAGTAGGATGTACATCATTAGCAATCTGAGCTTATTCCCTTAATTGCAGTCTCTACTAGGATTACGGTATAGTATACACCAAAAGCCGAATTAAACCCTACGCATCAAATTCTAAACCCCAAACCCTATACATTATGTTGTGACCGCCCCCTCCCCCGCACACCAGTTGCAGCAAAGAAGCAGCTTGGAGTGACGGGAGCCAGAAGCTGAGAATCCTCGTGGAGTGTTTATGCCTTTACCGATTGCAGTTTTAGGAGGGCTTCATTTATAGAATCCTATCAGGGTTCCATGGGCGTGAGTTGAGGTGGGAGTTCGGCGTGCAAGAATCTAGATCTAGATGGGGCTTTTAAAGCTTTAGAAAAACCTTAGTAAACAATATCCTCTTAAGCCCAGTAAGGAAAAATATAAAATGTCCTAAAGCCCTACCTAGTAGATGCATAATTTTGGGTTTTGGAATCCACCGTCCTGTGGAGATTCGAGCCTCTGGATGAGCTCCTCCAGATAGAAGAAGATCTGTTCGAAACCTCCACGAAACATAGACAGACCGGGTAGGGTGTAGGCTTTTTTAGGGTTTAGGGTTTGGAGTTTAGAGAGGTTACTTCCCCAGACCCCCGGGAGGATCTAAAAAGTAGATCCCCTAATTTGGGACCTTAGCTACTAAAGGGTACTTTATAGGAATCCCCTTAAGGGATCTACTTTTTGGATCCCTCCGGGGGTCTGGGTCCCTAGCTGGGGCAATGACTCGCAGGACCAATGGTCCTCGAAGTGTCTGGGCATCCTGTAGCTGCTTCTGCTTAGAATAGAACTTTGGGGTCTGCTATATACCATGGGCCATATTGTATATATATATATATATGCAGATATAGATGTGTGTGTGAATAAAAACAAGTATATATATATACACATAAATATACATATATATATACATATACATGTATATATATATATATTTGCATATCCATACTTACTATGTTCAGGATTGCAGTGACGAGTAAGTTCTTTCGCCCCTGGTCTTCCACCCGACGGCAACGCGCCGTGCGCCTCGCCGGGTGTCCTGGGCTTTGAGGTAACCAGGGAGAAAAAAGGCATAAACTTTTATTTCATAATGGTTCCTTTAAGAAAAAAGTATACACTTTATTTCATAATGGTGCCTTTAAGAAAAAAGTATAAACTTTCATTTCATAATGGTTCCTTTAAGAAAGTACTAAAGTATGGTACTCCAAAGCCCAGCGTCTTTGGTCATCAGCAGGAGGTCCACAGCTCGGGCCGTGCCCTGGAGGCGAAGGCAGCCGCTAATGAACTCCTGTCAAAAGAAAGGGGGAGTTTTGGAGGGGTTTAGGGTTTTAAGAGGGGTTTAGGAGTTTGGGGTTTAGGAGTTTAGGGATTTTGGGGGTTTAGGAGTTTAGGAGTTTAGGGGGTTAAGGGGTTAGTTGCTGAGTTCATAGAAGCCCCAAAATCAAAAGTGTACACTTTCAGTGTTATAGTGGGTAATATTATCCCCGAAAGTGTAAAGTGTATCCACTCAGCTACTAGGGTTTTAGGGTCCCCTGTAGAAGGGAGGGGTTTCGAAAAGCCCTCGACCCTAAACTTAAGATGCGTGTGTTGGGTTTAGGGTTAGGCCTAGATTAAACCGTAAACCCAAGTGTTCAGGGAGCGTTGCAACGCCGAGCCTCAGACCCTAAGCAAGCTGGTACCCTAAACGCTCCGCTACACACCAAGCCCCCAAATCCTGATGCCCTTACCCTCCAATCTTAGAGGCAGGTTGCGCATGGATGTGTAGAGCCCCCCCCCGCTTTTTCTTGGCATGCTACAGTGTTTGGTATTCTGCTGGCATATACAGTCTATATTCATGTATGAGACCCGGGGCCTGGGTTGCACCAGTGAATGTCTTACGAGTTTAGGGTTTAGGGTCTTACCAGGTATACTCTCAGGTCTGCAGCGACAGGTTCACACATATCAGTGTCGTCTACAGGGATCTCATCGTCGCGTCCTCCTTGTCGATGCTGCCATCTCCGCTAAGGTCGAGAATCTCGAATAACACCTTCACGGCTCAAGGTTTGTGGGTTGAGGCCTTTAGGGGAACCCTTCAGAAACCCTCAGAAGAACCAGTTGAAGAACCCTGAAAGGAACCGTTCAAGGAACCGTTAGGGGGCATTTTATGTATCTAGTATAGGGGTCTGAAGTAGGGACATGATGTACAATACCCAATTATTGGGACCCCTAATTTATGGTTTTGAAACGGGACTACAGTGCGCACAACCTTATTCCAACTATCAACATCTCTATAGCAAGGGGTCCTTTACTTTTGGGGCCTGGGCTTCAGAAGCTAGGCTTCGAGTCCGGGTGGGGATGTCCTGTTCAGGGCTTAGCATCTAGGGATGAGGACTTAGGGCAATCAATGCGTGCAGGGTCCGCGTACCTACACGGCATATACTTCGGCTTTAGTGGGTTCCCTTATGGCAAGTTTAAAAAGGCCAATGCATGTATGTATGTGCTGTATGTATGTAAGTAGGTAGGTAGGTATGTCTGTATGTATGCATGCGTTCATGCATTCATGCATGCATACATGCATGTATGTATGCATGCATGTATGTACGTATGTATGCATGTATGTATGTTGTGCACATACTGCATAGGTACATGGACTTTTGGGAACCTTGGGAATCACAGCTGCGGGTTAGTAGTGCTGGCATTGTGCGGCTGCTTCTTTTTTGTGCCACATTCTATAAGACGATGCAGTAAGTGAGACCACATGGCACGGTTTCGGGTTAGGGTTTAGGGTTAGGCTGCGAGCTTTTGACCTTTGCTCTTCAGCATTCATGCCCTGCAAGATGCTCCATAAACTCTGCGCGGACTTTAAGGCTTACCTTAGCCGTGAAGAACCTACCTTTTTAAGGACTTATATAAGGAATCATAATAAGGAACCCTAAAAAGGTAGGTTCTTCAGGGTTAAGGTATGGTTTAAGTAGAGGTTTAGGATGCCAGCCTCCCTGTGAATTTGTGTATCAACATCGCTACGTATGTCAGACACTGGCCGTTTTCCCCGTCTTTCTGCGATGGGGGAGCAGCATCGCAAAGGAGCTTTATATATGGTGCCGCGTCGCCGCGTCGCAGGCCCCCCCNCGCAACCACAGTGGGGAGGGGCAGGGGGACCACAGGGGGGAGGGGGGAGCCGACCGCAACCACAGTGGGGAGGGGCAGGGGGGAACCCACACCACAGGGAACCACAGTGGGGAGGGGGGATACCATGGGGTGGGGGGGGAGGGGGGGCCTAGCAGCGCTGCACCATATATAGATCATCTTCCACTGAAACCTCACAGCCTCCACGAAACATCCTGAAGCCTCCGCCTCGAAACTTTTTAACATCCCAAAAATGCGCCCACGGAGGCCTGAAGCCCGCGAAACCAGTCTTCCCTATAAACTCTACAACGCGCAAGAGCATTGCACCTCAGCCTCGGATGAATCGACATCGATGGTCCTGGCTTCACTTCCATGAACAAGGCCTTACGACCCAAAGCACAGGAACTATTCAGCCCTTTACCCTAAACCCGAAACCCTGAACCCTAACCCCTCCAGTGAAATTTGAATAAGCAGACGGAGACTAGAATGAGACTTTCGAAGTACACTTCAAAAAGAGCTGCCAAGACACTGCAATCCCTGCAGTCACGAGCCCGAACCCCCAACCCTGACCCTTGTCCCTCAACCCTCAACTGGGCTGTTAAGTAACCAGGGAGAAAAAAGTATAAACTTTTATTTCATAAGGGTTCCTTTAAGAAAAAAAGTATTAAAGTACGGTACTCCAACACCCAGTCAACCCCCATTGGTCCTGAAGAACTGCTGAACCGGTTTCGACTCCAGATGGCGTCGGATCTCATCAATTGTAATTGCCTGGGCTTCTGGATGTGTTGGAGTCATAGGGACCCTTAGGGGGGTAGGGGGAGGGCTCCCCCCTACCCCCCTTAGGGTCCTTATGATGGAGGCTTTATATAGGCCCGCTCTGTCCGGGAGTTGTATGCGAGTATATTTATGTAGGCAATATCGTGGTGCGGATTCTCTACTGGTTCTCAGAACCCTGAGCTCTAAACAACTCAGGTCGAGATGCCCCGCTGTCATCAATGTCCAGGCTCTTGAACAAACGCCGGGCTTGGAAGACATTATCCAAGTCCTGCACAAACGCCCAGGCATGCTCGGGTAAACTGAAGCTCTACAGCCATGAGCGTGGAGTTCCGCACCCACAAACCCCAAGCACAAGCCCAAACGTTCAATCTCAATCCCAGTTCGCGAACCCTAAACCTGGAAGGTGTTTTTCTTGAGCCCTAAACCTTGAACCGGAATGCCTAAACCCTATGTGATCAACAAACTCTAAACCCTAAATGCCTATACCCTAAACCTGAATCCCTGCACCCTAAACCCAACACGCCTAAACCCGAAAGCGAAAAGGCTCCCCCACATGTCATGCCCGGGTCCTTCACAGACTGAGATCGCTCCATAGCCGCTGACACAAAGTTGCCAGTAATGATGTTCATTACCTACAGTTCAGTGCTCAAGGGTTGTAAGGTTACTATGCGGGAACTATCAGGGTACTAAGGCTACATAGTGGTTCTATAGGTTTTGGGGTCGCAGGGTAAATGGTGCAGGTCTTGGGGTGTAGCGCAAACTACGACAAACCGATTACAGATCAAGCCGCGGTGGTACAGACCGGGATAGCCAAATTTGCGGGTGTGGCTACGACTGCTGGTGATGCTGCTATGTATGTTGTTATTGTCGTCAGCACCAACACTAGTACCCTCAAGAATACCACTACCACTTTCCGACTGCTATATCGATGGCTGCCACTCCGATCGTTGAGACGGCTGGCTGCTTAGCGCATCTTTGAATCTGCGACATCGAGGGCCGGCGCTTTCGAGGTGTCGAGACATGTAGAAGGTAAGTCTCCATTATGAAACTTCTTGGGGGTAGTTCGATGTAGCCGTATAATTACAGTTTGGCTTTGGCATTTGGGGGTGTCAAGCAGGAGAGACCTAAGCCCTCGTAAGTTGCAGGGGGTTCTGAGCGAAACTCTTTCCAGCCAAGATGCCCCAAGGATCAAGAAGGCAATCCAGAAGACAGTGGCCAAGCCCCAAACTTCGTGCATGTTCTCGCTCCTGGAATTCCGAGACCCTCATCCCCGTCTCTGCTCACGAAACCAGCGATCTACTAAATATCCAAAATCCCTAGCCTAAAGGCCCAAACCGTAGATTTTGTAGATAAATCGTAAAGGGTTCAGTGTTCAGGGTTATCCTCTGTTTCAATCCAAGGAGTGCATCTTTGAAAGCAGAAGCTTCGGGGGCAGGAGGTTTAAGGTTTTAGGGCACTGCGGCACAGAACCCACTATAGAAGCCTTAAAGGGCCCATTATAGAAGCCTTAAAGGGCCCACTATAGAAGCCTTAAAGGGCCCACTATAGAAGCCTTAAAGGGCCTACTATAGAAGCCTTAAGTGGACCATTGTAGAAGCCTTACAGAATCCAGCATGCAATCCATTACAGGATACAGAACCCTTCACAAAGCCCTTACAGAACCGTTGAGGGCAGGAGGGTTCCAGTTCTGAATTGTTTACGGCTCGTTCAGAGCACCTGCAGCCAAGACTCAGCACGTCAACGAGCTCACGCCAGTCGATGCCTCCGGATAGAGTTTTACTGGTTAGTCCAACAGGAATCATTGGCAGTCAGCCCCCTTTTTAAGATGCATCATCGGAACTTATGAGAAAGGGTCCCAGTGTGTGTTGCTTGACATTTACACGAGGGCCTCCAGGGGGTGGACTTTCCTGCCTGTTGGTGCCAAAGCTGACAGAACCCGAACTCGACCCCCACCGGAAAAGATCTCTGTAAACAAGTAGTGAAGCAAACCAACAACAACGACTGTGGCTAAAACAACAGTAGCAACCATAAACCGTGAAAACATATGTTTCAAGGGGCCTCCCGTGAGTGCCTGGAAGAGTGAAAGAATGGATCGGCCAACCTCATGGGAGTCTGTTTGGGTGGTTTTAAAGCTTTAGATTTCGGTATTTGTGATTCGCAGCTCTTTGCTTGTAAAAGAGTTTCTGGGATGATTAGGGCTCCTGGAGCTTTCGTATCGAGGCCACGACGACAATCCTGTTATTGCTGTTGCTGTCGTGCTGTTGTTTTCAATGATTCTAGCTCATGGTTGGGATAGGATTAAAAATGTAAATTTGTATTCCTTATTGGCTTTAAGTACCCATAAAAATGTGAAAATGTTACTCAACTATGACAAAGGATTGTGAGAACTGACATTTCCTGGTCCGGGCTCTAGGCTAAGGGGGCCTCGTGGTTTAGAGGTTTGGGGGTTTAGGGTTTAGGGTTTTTGGTGGTTTTGGGGGTTTAGGGTTTAGGGGTCTGGAGCTGTTGGGCTTGAAACGCATTTAGGGTGCACAAACCCAGGTGCTAAAAGCACATGTGCCGGGGATCGGCGCTTTGGGTGTTCCGTCTTTCCTTTCAACTACCATAACCTATCTGTCGTATATGAAGATCAGACTATATATCGTAAACGCTAGTCGCGAGTGACGTAGTATACACTTTAGTGGCATTCTTCCACTTTTGCTTTTAGCTTCTCTCGCGGCCCGAGACTTCATGCCCCTCATTCTAGTCGCATAGCCCGAACACCCTAAAGCCTAAACCTTAAGTCCCAAACCCTCAAAGTAAAGCTCAGATAAACCCTATAAGCCCAAAACCCCACACCCTCTTGACCCCAAACTCCACACCCTAAACCCCAAAACCCTAAACCCCAAACCCTAAACCCCACACCCTAAACCCTAAACCCCAAACCCTAAACCCCACACCCTAAACCCTAAACCCCAAACCCTAAACCCCACACCCCAAACCCCACACCCTAAACCCCAAAATCCTAAACCCTGAGCCCCACATCCCAAAACCTGGGGCTTCGAACCGTCCCGAAGAATTTGTCGAGCATGGCGTCTCCCTGACCTTCAGGACCTGGCTTGCCGATTCTACGGTTTAGGGTTTAGGGTTTAGGGTTTACCAGAACATGGGTTTAGGAGGATTGGTGCTAGGATCCCCTATACTTTACCTTAAGGGCATGGGGATATTGATGTTCCAACTTTCTGGCTTCTACTGTACTGTGCAGCATACTACATTGTTTTAGATATTGTACTGTATGTATGTTTGCATGTATGTATGCATGTGTATGTATGTCTGTATGCATACAATCTACATTTACCTTTTTGATTTTTTCACATCATATCATATTCGGCCACGTTGTCTTCGCGAAGGTTTCGGTTGACGGCGACATACCCGACACTAATGATGGTGATGATGGCTTGTACTGCTGCACTGCAGGCGTCCTTGCTCTTCTACTTACCCATGTGAGATACCTGTGTGTAGTATATCAGTGCTGGGTTCAGTGCTGGGGGACGTCCCGGCTTTGTCCTGCTTTTGACTCTTTATTCTCCATGCCGTCCTTGGGCCTCAGCTCTAGGCCACCCAAGCTAATCTTCGTCCCAAGCCTCAAATTGAAAACCCTAAAACCTCCCTTCAGAACAAAGTCTGCTGAACGATGGTTATTTGCAAGGAGCCATTCCACGTTAATGCAATAGTGAGTTTGCTGGCAACAGCAATACGAGCAAACTTTACAAGTTTGTCTACCCTCGTAGCAAATTCCTGCAGGCCCAAAAAAGGCCAGCAAATTGTTCATTGTCTGGGGGCCACACCCCAAACCCTCGACCCTAAACCCCAACTCAGATCAGTGCTTCACGTTCGACCTTTCATTCCGAGTCGGCCAGCTGAGGTTTAAAAGTCTGGGTTTCGAAGTTCAGGCTAAACTTTAAATCCTGAATTCTAAACCCTAAACCGTACCTCAGGGTTGGAGCCCAAGCCGAAAATCCCAGAGATTCCAACACCCCTGGATTCAGCAATACACATTAAATTGCGCGAGGGAGCCTTGGTATGATTTAAAGTGTATTTCTGAATTCGGCACCAAATCCTGAACCCTGCAGCCAAAACCCCAATAAAACTTGTGGATATAAGTATATATATATATATATGTCTATGTATGTATGAATGTACATATATATATATATGTGTGTGTGTATGAATTTAAGTCTCTCTGTGTCTCTGTGTGTGTGTGTGTAAACAATCCGCCTTTGAACCCTATACAAAGCGACAGAACCCTCAAAGATCGTCAGCCCTAAAGCCTGAAGACCGCGAAACTGCGCCTTTTTCGAGCCGGTGAAGATGGACGGATTGAGTCAGGTACAAGCCGTAGATGTAGACCTGATTCAGAGCATAAGCCCTTAGCGCTAACCTAAACCCCCAAACCTTAAAGCCTTCGCCCTACATTTTAAGCCGTGCAAGGCTTACCCAGATCACCCCAGGTGCCGCTAATATCCGCTGGTCCTTGTCTTGTGTTCTCTTGTCGTTATTTGTGACAGAGGCAGACGGTGCTTATAGGGGGTACAGTCATAGGACAAGGTTCTAGACGGTGCTTAAAGGGATACAGTCATAGGAAGAAGCTTTAGAGGTAGGCTGCAGGGTCTGGAATGCTTTCCGGCTTTTTGGGTTGAAGACTCATTTGGAAATGGGGTTTAGGGTTTAGGGGGTCCAGAAAAAGGCAAATCAGTAGAGGTACACGCCTGGTCTTGGCTGTCCCATGAGTTTTCCAGCTTCAGGGGGCTATAGCTACAGGATTAAGAAACCCCCAGTAAAGATACCGTAGCCATGAAGCCCGTTGCCTCTGGCTTCGGGTTTACTTAAACCCCCCTCCAATGCACTTCACTGTTGGGTTCACCAATGTTATACTGTTGATGGACAAAATCCTGCATTACCCATTATAAGGAATATACCATAATTCCCATAGTTTAGGGTCCTTAGGGTCATGCAGGATTTTGTCCATCAGCCGTATGAATATTTATTGTTGTTACTATTCTTCTTATGGCTGGAATCACATGAAAAGGACATGCACAGCAACCCCTGCTCGAGCTTCACGCAACCCTCAACCCCTGCACCTACATAGACCGCGAAGCAACACTGCCGTGAATCCTATCCACCTGTCCAGTATCCTAGGAAAACTTCTTGGTATTCTATAGGTATCTATCCCCAGTGTTTCTGGCTTACCTCTGAATCCCACACCCGGCACACTTCATCCTCCGACACGCTCAACCTGCACTGGTCAGACAAGGTGCCAGCAGGAAGACAAACATCACCGACCTGAAGGCAAGGAACGCTTTAAGTTTACAGGGCTTCGAATCCCTAAACCCCTAAAACCCCTCAACCCCTAAACCCTAAAACCCCTAAAGCCTAAAACCCTAAACCTCACAGGAGCTTCCTTAAAAGGAACCCTTAAGGGGCTGGGGCTACGGGGATGTAGGGTTTAGGGCCTAGAGGTTTCGGGCTTGGAGTCTCTGGGGGGCCTCGATTTGGGGCTCGGGGCTTGGGAGCCTTGAGCCGAGTGGCGGTGTGATTGGGGTGTCATGCTAAGGGGGCTTAGGGTTTTAGGGTCTAGGGTTTAGGGTTTATCAGTGTAGGTAGGGTTTAGGGTTTAAGTAGGGTTTTGCAGGTTTAGGGTTTACTTCGGGTTTAGGGTTTAGGGTTTGAGATCAGGACTTCGTGAGCACTCAGACATGGCCAAGGATACCATCACAGTCACACAGGTTTTGGGATTAGCAAGTAGACTCGCAGACTATGGCTTGGGGTATGTTCGAGTATGGATAAACTACGGCTGATGGTCAAAATCCTGCATTACTTCAAGTACCCTAAACTATGGGAATTATGGTATATTCCTTATTATCAGTATTACTTCAAGTACCCTAAACTATGGGAATTATGGTATATTCCTTATTATGGCTAGTGCAGGATTTTGACCATCAGCCGTAGGAACCCCCAGGAGCTGCCGTGATTCCGGACCTCAGCGCCCTCAGAGGTCCAATCAGCACGAAACAACTCCTAAGAATGATATTACTTTAGGGGTTTAGGATTTAGGATTTAGGGTTTAGGATTTAGGGTTTAGGGTTTAGGATTTAGGGTTTCGGGTTACTAGCTACTACTTAAGGCTTCTTTTTACAGATTCTCCCTGAACCCTGATGAATTACAGCTGGGAGGCCCGAGATGGTCCAGCCTTGGGGTTTCGGGTTTAGGGTCTAGAGTTCAATAATCCCCATAACCTACCCTGCTATCCCCAGCTACGTCGGCAAAAACAGCCATTAAACCCTAAACCCTCCAAGTACCTCCTCTGACAAAACCGAGTCCCCAAACACGTCTCCAGGCCCAAATTAAACAACCCAAAAAAAAACTTGACTCTGCTGCAGGGAGTCCAAATGAAGGACTTCGCCGAGTAGAGCATACAAGCGACCAGCCGCCTCGAAAATCAATGAGACTGTGCTTCTTTTAATTTCTGAGCCTGAAGAAAACCTATGAGGCTGTGTTGTTTCTTTTGTGGGGGGCACAAGGAACATACACTGAATATTAGGGTGGTACTGGGCCGGGGTGGTTCGATGGAATTCTCTGGAGTTTGGCTAATGATATCCTGAAAGGGGCCTGAACAGGAACCGTCTGAGGTGCCCATAGCTTGTGCAGGCCTCAGGTCGTCGAAGAAACGCGTGAGGCGCAGCACGCGAATAATCCGCATAAAACGGAGCCTCAGTGTTTCGTTTGGGATTAGGGATTCAGGCAATTGAGGTTTCGCGCTTCTGGATTTACGGATGAGGCTTGAGGTTTCATTTTAGGGGCCTTTTAATCGCTGGCGCTCCAAAACCCGAAGTTCGGCCAGGCCACTGAACCTTCTACTGGTAAGAAATTGGGAGCGGCGTAGTCTGGAGGTGCGGGCGGCTGACCTTCGCCCCTGAATGGAACAGCCAGCTCTTCGGCCCGGGCGGTCTCGCTGACCGCATTGCCGGGCTCCTCTGGTCTCACCGGCTAGTAAAGGACCGGGACAACCCAAAAGAAGATGGGCTGAGACACAGGGTGACACTTCTGGTGGAGCCTGTGCCACGGCCCATGGGAGTACCTGTCCCTATCGCGTGTTTAGGGATGGGGGTTCAGGATTTAGGGTTTGGAGTGTAGGGATTAGGGATAATATAGGGGAGATGGAGATTTTTTTTTTTTGTCTGCAGTGGGCCTTTTCCAGCGCGGCGACCCTGCCTACGTGAGATTGGGGTTTACGGTTTAGGGTTGAGGGACTTGCCAGTGGATCCCGAAACCCTACTATTGAAGAGGTTATACTATGACCTAGTGTTTTGCAGGGTCTGGGGCTATTACGGGTCAGAGATTCAGGATTTACGATTCGAGGACTTTTTCGCAGTTGAGAGACTTCGTAATATGGGGTGTGCGAGTCATGGGTAGAGCAAACTCAAGCCCAACCCACGAACCCTAGGCATCCCCACCCTGTAACAGTCTGTATTCGAGGTCATATTCAGGGCGCCAAAAAAGCACATAAGCAAAAATCAGGTTAGGGATATGCCATATAAACGCCCTTATAATGAAGCCCAAAAAGGTAGGGATATCCCTATAAAATGCTTATGCTTATGTGCTTTTTGGTTCCCTAAATATTAAGTGCTAGATTAAGTACATAATAATTATCATCCTCCAACTCTTACAGGGCGGGGGCAGTACCTACCCTACAGAATCCTGGTGGGACCCCTTTGGAAAGCCCTGTAGAACCCACGCAGGGGGATTATTTTCGAGGTTTCGGGGTTCAGGGTTTAGGGCATAGGGGGCTTCGTGCCAGGGTCTCCTGGCACGGAAGTTGGGGGTTTTGTTTTGCCAGTGCCTGAATAGTCGTAAATATTGTGCCCTTATAGGGTTCCTTACTGTAGCTTTCGCAACAGTAATCCTGTATTATTAGGCTGGTGTGGATTTTACAGTGAGTTTAGGGTTTAGGGTCTTAGGATGTCTTAGGGTTTAAGGTCTGCTTTAGGGTTCAGGGTTTACGACTTGAGGGATTTGGGTGTTGGGTTTGTGGGATCTGCAAGCAGAGCCGCGTGCGAACGATGCGAAGAACCGCAAAGTCCACAACACCTTTCCCGGATTCCAGGATTGGCAGGGTGGGCCGGCTCTAGCCTTCATGAATGAACGGTTTTTCTTTTCTCAAGACTACCTTAACCTACCAGAACCTCTACTCCAACAACGTCCTTATGGTAGTTTCAAGTATGTGTGATGCTTCATGGGCTTCTGTTTTTGGGTTTGGTGGCTTTTGAGCGTTTTGTGGTGCTTTCCCTTTTGGGGGGACAGAAGCTGAAACCTGCAAGCCCTAAACCCCAAAGACCGGGAATCCTAGGCCTTAAATTCTAGACTTTATGGGTTTGGGTTTAGGGTTTAGGGTTTAGGGTTTAGGGTGTAGGGTTTAATTAGGGACCCCGATGCATGCGGCGAATGTGGGGTCGCGGGCAGCAGGAGCAACCAGCCGATAAGACAAATCACAAGTTTACATGCAGCCATCATGGAACGGCACATTCTCCTTGTCTCTCCCCCTTACTCCCTGCGAATGAGTCCCGTTTCGAGCAGCCTAGCCTCCTTTGCCCTTTTCATCAACGTAGCCGTAACCGGCAACAAGAAGCACACGGCCCCTCCACATAAAGCTTTAGGGGTCTATAGGGTGTAGAGTTTACCCCCCCCCTCCTACAAGCAAGAATTTATTTGTCTGTGCAAGTAACGTTCAAACCTCTGCTTAAACTTGTACAGACGAAAATGCCTGATGCCTTGACACCTACACGACCCTCAAAAGCCATGAAGCCCTTGATCCCTTAATCGACCCCTCGTCCCCCTCTTCTGCCCTGAATCCTTAAACCCTGAAGCTCTACACAGCGAAACCTCTCAACTTGACACACTTGAATCCCCACGTCCCTCCAGGCAAAACCCTGGAAACCTCAAGCAAGCAAAGCATCCTGACCCCCCCAACAGCTACACCGCCTGAGGTTTCCTTGTTCGCCAGGATCAAGGCCTGCGGAGCGGTGCGGCGATTGCGTGGGCTACGAGCTGTTGAAAGGGTAGCGGTAAACGGTCTTGACGGGGATCTTTGGGGATTTCCGGAATTTTGTGGAGCTTAGCACTCTGAACACTAAGCCTTTAACGGGTTGTGAAGAGAGTGCGCGCCAGCCTCAGAGCAGCGACCGTGTCTTATCTAAACCCTAAGCCCTAAAGTCACTTGAGGATTTGAAACCTTCTGACTTTATTTGGCTCCGATCTCAGGGCCCTTGGCTTGGCTTCATGTCATTGGTGGGTTTAGGGTTAGGATTTGGGGGCTTCTTGGTTTAGGGATTAGGGTTGCAGAAAGCCAGACACGTATACATCCCGGAGTCAAAGAAGTACCAGAATTTCGTACACTTGGTGGTGACGGAGACTGCAGCGCATGGAAGGCTTGTCAAAAATATGCAAATAAATACTACTACAGTATATGCAGGGCACTTTCATCTATAACAATCCGAAAGAATTCGAGCAATTGCCAAATTAGCTCCTTGCTATCGCTGCAGTCAGCTGCTGTAGAACCCAAAGGATGACCTTCATAGAACAACACCTGATCTATATAGTAGCTTCCGAAAATTAGGGGTGCCGTATGTTGGGGTCCTTATACTAAGGATCCTACTATTTAGGGTGCTATATGTTCGGAAACTCCCATATATCCTCGATGGAGGCACCGGCAGTGAAGAACTGCCTGCCCAAAATGCCCTAAACTTTCAACCCTACTCATCCCTACATCCCAAATCCTAAACCCGGATCACGGAGGTCTGCCTCCTCCACCAGCTGAGCGACGACAAGGAAAAAATCCAGGACCTCGTCAGAACCATGGTGGTTCCCAACATAGTAGGTATCCATCTAGTCGGGGCCACACCATACCTTCGAGCATCCTACCACCTGGTGTCAACGCTAAATATTGTGTAGTTGTGCAAGCTTCTAAATTTCGGTATGTGACTTGGTGAGTAGCATTATTACTTCGATATCAGCGTCCGCATGCTGAGTGTCTGGGTTCCTGATCCTTGCATGCCTCCAACCTGTCCCACACCCTGCAGTCACCGTCAACGAGACTCTGATATCAACTCTGACGTAAGGGCCTCACTGATTAGAATAAGGGTATTGCGCTCCTGGGTATAGCATACAGAATAAGGAACCCTGAGGTATGATATTGAGCTTCTATATGATTTCATGTGTAAACCACGAAGCCGAACCGTGCAGGCAAGCAGCATTCCAGCCCCAGCCCAACCTGAGGTGCAAGTTTCAAGCAGCTTCTGGGGCTTCCAGCACCACCGTCCTACACCTTACACCCTAAACCCTAAACCGTTGAACCCCAAACCTTAAATCCTAGATGGGAGTTTCCGAAAATTAGGGGTACCTTAGGGTTCCTTTAAGGGGTTACTATAAGGGTACAAGGGTTCCTTTAAAGGGCACAAAAAGGGATATGGGAGTTTCCGAAAATAGGGGACCCTAATATAGTACCCTAAACCCCAGGATCCTCATTAAAAAGGACACCAAAATAAGGTACCCCCCATTTTCGGAAACTCCCATATCCCTTATAGAGCCCTTTAAAGGAGCCCTTATAGTACCCTTATAGTAACCCCTTGAAGGAACCCTAAGGTACCCCCAAATTTTCGGAAACTCCCAGATCCCAAGACAACCAAGGCCCTAGGTCTGGAACATCGAGCGGGGTGGAGGCGTCTAGCGAAGTCTAGCTATGTCGATGCACCTAGACCCTCCATCTCCCCCCCTTTTAGACCCTAAGTATCCATTATTTGGGACCATATACCCTTATATTATTTGGGACCATATATCGACGAGCTCGTTTGTAGGGTTGGATCCTTGGGGGTTGGATCCTGGGGCTTGGAAAAAACCAAAGTTATCAAAATCAGAAGTCAACCTGAAGAAAGTTGAAAAAATACATGA
>BGNK01005322.1:7767-37273 GCA_003297005.1 Symbiodinium sp. clade A Y106
GCAAGAGTGGGCCAGAAAGAGCCACCAAGACCCGACAGTACAATTTGTTATGGCCAAGAGTGGGCCAGAAAGAGCCACCAAGACCCGGCAGTACGATTTGTTACGGCCAAGAGTGGGCCAGAAAGAGCCACCAAGACCCGGCAGTACGATTTGTTTCGGCTAAGAGTGGGCCAGAAAGAGCCGCCAAGACCCGGAAGTACGATTTGTTACGGCCAAGAGTGGGCCAGAAAGAGCCACCAAGACCAGGCAGTACGATTTGTTACGGGCAAGAGTGGGCCAGAAAGAACCATCAAGACCCGGCAGTACGCGGTGTTACGGCCAAGAGTGGGCCAGAAAGAGCCACCAAGACCAGGCAGTACGATTTGTTACGGCCAAGAGTGGGCCAGAAAGAGCCACCAAGTCACAGTACGATTTGTTACGGCCCAGAGTGGGCCAGAAAGAGCCACCAAGACCCGGCAGTACGATTTGTTACGGCCAAGAGTGACCAGAAAGAGCCACCAAGACCCGGCAGTACGATTTGTTACGGCCAAGAGTGGAATGGGCCAGGAAGAGCTACCAAGACCCGGCAGTACGATTTGTTATGGCCAAGAGTGGGCCAGAAAGAGCCACCAAGATCCGGCAGTACGATTTGTTACGGCCAAGAGTGGGCCAGAAAGAGCAACCAAGACCCGGCAGTACGATTTGTTACGGCCAAGAGTGGGCCAGAAAGAGCCACCAAGACCCGGCAGTACGATTTGTCACGGACAAGAGTGGGCCAGAAAGACCCACCAAGACCCGGCAGTACGATTTGTTACGGCCAAGAGTGGGCCAGAAAGAGCCACCAAGACCCGGCAGTACGATTTGTTACGGCCAAGAGTGGGCCAGAAAGAGCCACCAAGACCCGNGTACGATTTGTTACGGCCAAGAGTGAGCCAGAAAGAGCCACCAAGACCCGGCAGTACGATTTGTTACGGCCAAGAGTGGGTCAGAAAGAGCCACCAAGACCCGGCAGTACGATTTGTCACGGCCAAGGAGCCACCAAGACCCGGCAGTACGATTTGTTACGGCCAAGAGTGGGCCAGAAAGAGCCACCACGGCAGTACGATTTGTTACGGGCAAGAGTGGGCCAGAAAGAGCCACCAAGACCCGGCAGTACGATTTGTTACGGCCAAGAGTGGGCCAGAAAGAGCCCCCAAGACCCAGCAGTACGCTTTGCTACGGCCAAGAGTGGGCCAGAAAGAGCCACCAAGACCCGGCAGTACAATTTGTTACGGCGAGGAGTGGGCCAGAAAGAGCCACCAAGACCCGGCGGTACGATTTGTCACGGCCAAGGAGCCACCAAGACCCGGCAGTACGATTTGCTACTTCCAAGAGTAGGGCAGAAAGAGCCACCAAGACGCGGCAGTACGATTCGTTACGGCCAAGAGTGGGCCAGAAAGAGTCACCAAGACCCGGCAGTACGATTTGTTACGGCCAAGAGTGGGCCAGAAAGAGCCACCAAGACCCGGCAATACGATTTGTTACGGCCAGAAAGAGCCACCAAGACCCGGCAGTACGATTTGTTACGGCCAAGAGTGGGCCAGAAAGAGCCACCAAGACCCGGCAGTACGATTNTGTGATGTTGGAACTTGCTTTTTGACAAACCTGCACTACCAGAAACAACACCGTAGCAGATCGAAGCTTGAATTACCACAAACAATGCCTAACACATCGGCTCCTGCACTGCCACTACACCGTAAAAATAGGCTTTTCAAGTACACCGATCCATACCGTAACAAATCGGCTCCTGAAGTACCACAAACAACACCGTAACAAATCGGCTGCTGCACTACCGCAAGACGCGGCAGTACGATTTGTTACGGCNGTACACCGATCCATACCGTAACAAATCGGCTCCTGAAGTACCACAAACAACACCGTAACAAATCGGCTGCTGCACTACCGCAAGACGCGGCAGTACGATTTGTTACGGCCAAGAGTGGGTTAGAAAAAGTCACCAAGACCCGGCAGTACGATTTGTTACGGCCAAGAGTGGGCCAGAAAGAGCCACCAAGACCAGGCAATACGATTTGTTACGGCCAAGAGTGGACCAGAAAGAGCCACCAAGACCAGGCAGTACGATTTGTTACGGCCAAGAGTGGGCCAGAAAGAGCCACCAAGACCCGGCAGTACGATTTGTTACGGCCAAGAGTGGGCCAGAAAGAGCCACCAAGACCCGGCAGTACGATTTGTTACGGCCAAGAGTGGGCCAGAAAGAGCCACCAAGACCCGGCAGTACGATTTGTTGCGGCCAAGAATGGAATGGACCAGAAAGAGCCACCAAGACCCGGCAGTACGATTTGTTACGGCCAAGAGTGGGCCAGAAAGAGCCAGCAAGACCCGGCAGTACGATTTGTTACGGCCAAGAGTGGGCCAGAAAGACCCACCAAGACCCGGCAGTACGATTTGTTACGGCCAAGAGCTAAGGAACGATTGGATACAACACCAAAAGAAGAGTTTATTTCAGGTTCAAGCTGATGATATTAATAGACAGCTATAGCGACCAATGATGCCAGCAAGAACAAAGGAGGAACCAAAAAAGAAGCACGATGAATTACAAGAGATTATGACTAATCTAGTTTGGTTTAATTTTAATATTTACTAGAAATACAATTTTTTTTATAATATGATTAAAACATTAAAATCAGAATTGAATTTGAGACCAATTTATGACGAAATGATAGGAATGATTGAAGCTCAAGGAGACCCTAACAGACCATCAATTGAAACAGTAATAGATAGAAGAGCAACAATATTTAGAAATAATCAGTTTGGAAGTCAGTTTGATAATAATGATTTTTTAGGATTGAAAAAGCAAGAAGAAGACAGAGCAAGGGAAATTTAAGACAAGCGCAGTTAAAGAATGCCGGAATAGAAGCAGGAACATCAACAGGTATAATGAACCTTAGAGCAATGGGGTTTGAGACACCAGAAATAATGGAGGACGATTTTGTCTATGAAACTATGGACGGTGATGAATTATCAGTTGAAGAAGCAACAAAAATAAGGGCAGAAATGGAAAGATATATACAAATACAACAAGAAACACGACAAGAGACAGCTTCATCAGCAAGAAGTGATTTAGATGAAGTAGACCTTTTGGTATTGAATTCCATAGAATGAATACCGGAGGAACTGACGCTTCGTCTTCTAAAGAAGCCTCGCGAGGCTCTCGCGACGATTTACCACCATTCATTGATATTCCACCTGAAACAAGAATACAACAACCGAGTTCATCATCAAGCGGAACACTAAAAGATATTGTTGTCAGTGGAGCAAAAGCAGGTGTAAAAACATTAGCAAAAGCAGGAGCAACAGCAATAGCGAAATCATTTTACTTTAAAATGTCAAAATTAATATTAATAGTTAATAACTTGTTACATAAACTCGCCAGTAAATAATGTATGTTGAGTTACGCCCAACTTTTGAACAAATTGAAAGGCAAGCGAGAGCACATAGATTTAAAATATTACCAGAAAAGCTAAAGAGAACACAGCAAGGTATATTATTAGACAATGGTAATTTTGATGATTTTGATTTAGATAAGTATAACATAAGAAACTCAAACAAAGCAACACAAACGGATAATTTTGATGAATCGAGTAATTATTCAGATGGTACATCAAACAGAAGTGTAAGAACAGCAAGAAATGGTAATGATGATAGAAAGCAAGATAGGCAGGTTAGTTTATCAAGTGGGGAGAGTTTAGATGACCTAAGATATAGAACGAGAATGTCAATAGCAGATGATTTATCAACAATGGTAAGAGCAGGAGGAAATATTATTTATTAGACAGGTCAGGGAATAGGTCAGGGCATAAATATGGCAGTTGATGCTTACAACTGGATAAATGAAGAAGATGAAGAAGAGCCAGAACCACCGGTTGATGAAGAAGTATTCACACAAACACAAGGATTAATGTGAAGGGGAGCAAGTCGCAGTCGTAGCAATAGCCCTGATAATGAGGAACAAGCAAGTGGAAGCAATCAAGCAATGAGATTAATAAGAAGAGGGGCAAGTCGGTCGCGCTCATCAACGCCTCCAAGTAGAAATCCGAAGAAAAAGTGAAGTTATTATTGTCTTTAGGTATTTATGCCTAAAAGAGACAAAACTATTTAAAGAAATAATAGCATTTATAGGTAAGATAATGAATTCCTACCTTGTCTGAGAAAATAGAGTAAAACTTGAGATAGATGATGACTTGTTTGATTGTATATGGAACGCTATTAAGGAGAACATACCGCCTGATTTTAACAGGATGAAGAAGAACGCTACAAATGAAAGGTTGAATGCTAAACACAAAGAAGAAGGATATTTTAAAACTTATTATAAAAATAGTGGTTGTTATGAATGTGAAAGGTGCGGTAAGAAGATAGGTAGTATAACTAACAAGGCTAAGCATCAGAACACCGCAAGGTGTCAGGAAATATATGAAGAGAATAAGCAAAAAGAGTTACAAGATAAAATTGCTAAAAAGGTGTTGCTATGGAATTAGAAGTATTTAATATCTAAAGAATATTAATTAATGGCTGATAAGAATAATAAGTTGAGTGAGTTATATTATGATATAGAAGGCGGTTTTGGTAGTGCTAAACAATTATATGATGATGCCAGAGGGGCAGGAGTAGTAATAACATTAGATGAAGTTAAGGAATGGTTAAGAAGTCAAATTTTGAACCAGCGTAAAAATTACAAAAACTTTAACAGTTATTCACCACCGTTTGCAAGAGCAGCTTATAGTGTAGATTTAATGAATGTGATTAGTTTAATGAAAGATACAAAAATATATAAAAAGGAATATCCTATTTATGGCTTGTTTGTATTGATAATTTTAGCAAGAAATATCACATAATCATTCTGAAAATAAAGATATTGACCCTGCTTATGATGCTTTTATGGAATGCTTTAAAGTAATGGAACATCCTCAATCAATATATAATGATGACGAAGGTAGTTTTAATTCAAACAAATTATAAAAATATTTTAAAGACGAAGGCATAACACATAAAATATCATTGATATACACGAATATGGCAGAGAGAATGATAATAACATTAAAGAAGATGATAAGCGATAGACTACAAATATATAAAGGATCTTGGACGATAATCTTAAAACCATTTTTGGATATATATTTTAATAACAAGATGGTTCATAGCACGACAGGGTTAACATCTAATGAAGCCCACAAAGACGAGAATAGCATAGAAGTAAAAGCTAATTCTCTAATAAAAGAAAAATATTTAAGAAATTATCCTAATATCAAGGCTGGTGATGATGTTCGAATTTTTGAAAAAGACAAGGATAATTATATATCAAGAAAAGAAAGTCGTAATCAATGGAGCGAGAAAANTCTTCTTAAAGAATTTATAATTATATATCTGAAATATAGAATGAAATTTCAAGAGAAATAGAAAAAATTTAAAATCATTATAAAAGATATAAGATATGAATTCAATAAAAATTATATCTATAATAATTAATTATCATATTAAAATACTAGAGTTGACCCGCTGCTTCCAGCAGCGGAATTCAAATAGAATATGCAGCTTGGCAGTATTCTAGCAACGACAGCCCAAATCTGAAAATTTGTAGAAAATTTCGAGCGCCAAGTCTCAGCACGAAAGCGCAAATCTCGCATAGCGATGCAACTATAGACAAATATAAACTAATATCGAATTCTTGCACATAATTTTCTGGCGCCAAGTCAACCACGGATACTTGAGCATCTAATTATACATATTGACACCGATTCATGGCGCCGGAGCCAGAAGTAACCTACGATTATTCACTTCAATGAGGATAAGTAAACAGACTTCTAAATTTGCCAGAAATTTTAGATCCTAGGTGGGCCGAACCGATTCGTGCGCCGTAATCTATAAATTGCTTGCAAGATTTGAAGTCTAAGTATCCCGAAGCATGCTGTTCCATATAGTTATAGCATTTTATGGACACCCAAATTATAGCAACATAGAGAGAGAGAGATAGAGAGACAGAGAGACAGACAGACAGAGAGAGAGAGAGAGAGACAGACAGACAGACAAAGAGACAAATAGACAGAGAGACAGACAGAGAAACAGAAGGAGAGACAGAGAGAGAGAAAGAGAGAGAGAGATACAGAGAGAGAGAAAGAGAGAGAGACACAGAGAGACAGAGAGAAAAGAGGCAGGGAGAGAGAGACAGAGGGAGAGAGAAAGAGGGAGAGAGAAAGAGGGAGAGAGAGAGAGATAGAGAGAGAGAATGGAGAGAGAGAGAGAGACATAGAGAGAGATATAGAGAGAGACATAGAGAGAGGCATAGAGAGAGGCATAGAGAGAGGCATACAGAGAGAGAGACAGAGAGAGAGAGAGAGACAGACGGACAGACAGACAGACGGACAGACAGACCGACGGACCGACTGACGGACCGACGGACCGACGGACAGACAGACAGACAGACAGACAGACAGATGCTGAACTTTCGCGTGCAAGCGCTGGTCCATAGCACTACATATGAAAATCCCTGTGATCGATAACCCACATGAATGGATGAGGCACGATGTTCCAGTACAAGACTACAAAATGGCTGTAACGCATGTTCTGCATTTGGAACATAAGACATTAGAAGGCTGCATTCGTTCTCTAAAATTTCCGAAAATTGTCGGTGTCTAAATTTTAGAAAATTTAGAGAAGCGATGACTGAAAATTTTCCTCAGATTTCGAGACCGAGGCGTCGAGCTACCCGGATCCCCAAATTTTCCAAAAATTTAGAAGACCGGGCCTAGCCCGAGACCACCGAAGAGGCCCTGCCCTCTTAAAGCTGCAGCCCGAGCTTCTGAATTTTCCGGAAATTTTGGGTCCTGGGTAGGCCGAACGGCTCGCGCGCCGTAGTCTGTAAATTTCTCCAATATTTTGAAACCTACCGCATAGAGCGCGTGTAGCCGTAGCGCTTTATAGAGTAGATATCTTGATGAAATAGAATCGATTCATATATAGCTTGCGCGTTCTAGTATACAGCAACCATAAAGTTAGCTCGGCTCGTGGCTTCTACGGATGGGCATGTTCGGATAAATTGACGTCATGGTCCGATTGAAGTATGCTCATGTCATGGGAGTTGCAAGAGCTGCAAACCAATGGAAGAAGTACGCGGCAAACTGGTGCAAGCGTAAGCGGACATGCAACTCTCAAGCAGGGCATTCGTGCCTGTACCAAAACCTCCGAGATTTTAGTACCGGGAGAATGTTACCCTAAAGCTACCAAAATTTAGAAGATTTTAAGTCCGCGAGATTTCTTAAAGCTACCAAAATCTCCGAGATTTTAGAGCCGGGAGAGAGATGCTCGCGGTACTAAAATTTCCAGGGTTTCAGTAGCTCGAGACAAGCCTACATGAGCTTTCACGAAGATATGCCGCAAATGACCGCATTCCAGGGGGGCCAAAGTACGCACAAAAACATGGACACAAGCGGCACGACACCGTTTTATTAGAGAATAATTGCCAAAAAAATCTATATAATAAATATATTTGAAAATCTATTTAAAGACACGAAACCTTAGAATAATAAGAAAACAAGATAAATTACACGAAATTTAATTCCTATAAGACTCAAATGAAATATATATACAAGATATATAATATTCGAATACATGAAAAGCCACTAAAATTTACAAAGCTTGAATTTATGAAATTAAAGAAAATTTATAGATATTAAGATAATAGAAGATAAACTTGAATAGAATACATTAATATTAGATATTATACAAGATTAATAGGTTATATAAAAATAGTAATTTTAAATGAAAATAAGAATTTAACATATTTAGATCGTAAATCAGAAATTAAAAAATAGATAAACAAAATAATAGAAGAAGTTAAAAAAGAATATAGAGAACATTTAAAATAGACTTTAATATTCACGAACAAATATTTATACTATAATAATATTATAAAACTTTGGTAAAATGATTGAAGGGGATAAATCCCAGAAAACAGAATAGGTACTATTATGATTTATGAAAATGATTGAGGGTAGGATTTATGATAATGATAAAGTAGGATAGAAAAGTACTTAAATAAAAATGGTGGTGAGAAATAGATGAGGTGCCGATATTGATGATGAGGCAAAAGATAGAATGAATGAGCGGGACAGAATTGTTGTAATGAATTAAGCGAAGATAATGATGAAAATGAGAGAGGAGACGATAATAGAGAGCGAATAAGGTGGCACAAATGGTATGATACAAGACCCAGAACATACCCTGATACACGCCCCAGCCCATACCCCAGAACCAACCTTTTTACAGTTTTTCCCTTGCCGTTCTGGAGCCAGCTCCTGGGCGCAGCACATGTCAGCACCATCCAAACCACATGAAGTCAAGATGCGCTTCCGCAGGGAGGTGTAGGTTTCCTGTCCCGCCGTATCTACGATTTCAAGACCTCGCAGGATATGTGGCACGGAGCATGCCTGTGAAGTCCGGTTCTGTGCAATCTCTTGGACGCCGACACACCGGCGTACCCTTCAGGACGAGCTCCTTGCTGTGAAGGTCCTGTGCGGCTCCCACAGGCTGTCAAGTCGCCTTCGGTTACTCGAAGCGGGGGATGCTGCTGCTACAGCTGTTCTCACCGCATCGTTTGTCAAGTACCCGTCACTGAGCCATCTCCCCATCCGGCTCTTGCTTTCTTTCAGGTGCTTGAACTTGAAACTGGTGCGGATTGGTCGGCCGCGCCGAAGTGTATGCATTCGACTGCGATTCCCCAAATCATTGATTCTGCACGCATGCGAATGCAAAAAAAATGCATGGACACAATCGCGCGATGACTGAATTGGAAAGCTGTTCACGCACACTCGGCCTGGCAAACGCAAAGAGGCTGCAGAGTTTCTGCTAGGCTATAATGGGCTCATGACATGCAAGTTACAAAAACGGAGTCTTCGCCTGGCTGCTTCGCAAGCCTGCGGCCTGGCCGTCCTCATACTCTACGTGCGCGAAAACTTGTGGAATGGGGTCTGGATGCTGCTTTCACAGAGCTTGACAACGCGTTTCTTTAGATCCATTCCTAGCATGAGAGAGGTTTCGCATGGGGCGGTGTAGGCCTCTGAATGCCTCTGAAATAGCTATGTCTGCTCCATGATTCCCGGACAGGCGGAACACTGGAAGATGCGCCAACCGCATCTTCTGAATCTTCTGCGATTCATCATACATGAGAAGCATGCTGAGGACCGAGATTCCCGTGAAAATGAGGAGCACCGCGCTTTCAAGCACATCTCTGCACACACGGCTTCGATTGGGACTGTCTTTATGTGCAGCTGAGCTTGTGTTGACGCTTCTACTGAATGTTTCATGGCATGGCAATCTTGGCTGTGTCTACCGGTGTTGACTTGGCATGAGCTTTCGGCAAACACGGACCCAATGAAAGTACAAGCACACAGCACCTCGATGGTGGGATCGTGCTCGAGGAGCACCTCATCCCTGGCACCAAGGACTCTTCAGGTGCCGAGCACTCTTTTGTGGGTGCGGGCGATGCCTCAAGAATCTGACTGCCATGCCGGTGCAGCCCCAGGATCGCGAGAGCAAATCTCTTCGGGGCCCATCGCACCTCGACCATGGAAAGCTGAGACCCCCGCAGCCATTTGTGGTCTTAAGTAAGTCAAGGCAGCGGACTGCTTTTGAATCAATTCTGACAGAATGATATATTTAGAGATCACTCGTCGTTGGCCGCTCGTGGCACTGGGTTTCTCCTTCGGGAGAGCTCAAAGCTGTTGAAGTCGGATTGACGGTATGGTTGGTCCAGGCTTTCCGGTGTTTGCGGCGAGTTTGGAATCGTCCTCAGGCAGCCGCGTGAAGGATGATGGCAACATCGGCGATTCTACGGCAACTGATGGCAACCACACCTAGACTTGCCGCTGTTCCATGCAAGCATGTTGTGCTTATGGCCCGGTGTAGATAAAATCGCAAAAACGTTACATTGTTGCATGTTTAGCAACAAACATCTAACACAACATGTTCCATTCAGTTCGCCATGTATGCCAGCAGCTCGATTGCTATAGAAAGGCTAGTCGCTTCAGTGGTCACAGTTGGATTTTTTTTGATCTGAAGAAGGTCTCGATCAGCTGGCATTGGCAACATAACCAATTGTTTGTGTCGGTCTTCTTCTGGCATACGTGGTTCCACACGGCCAAAACAAGTGACGTTGGACGGCCCTGACTTCTCAAATGCCCAACACAAGCTCCATACTCAGGCCCATTTACTATCAAAATCCGTCTGAGCCAACTGGACGTCATGCACTTCTGCAACATGGTGTCCCTGACACACAGCATGGCATGTCAAAGATGCAGCGGTCGAAGAACTACCCGCATGTCTCACAATGCGCACGCAGGCCCTACTCTCCGGCTACACATCGGTTTTTTTGAGATGGACGAACGAGGGAACATCACCCAGGCACTTGGCCAAGCTCAAGCTGACTCAAGCTGCTGGCTCCATTGCCGCAGCTTCCAAATTTGCACTGTTCCTGATGCAAAGGTATGATAAGAGCACCATGAAATCCATCAGACATGCGCACAGTGTGTTTGCCAGTGATTCCGGAACCATGGGCGAGACTGCTGGCAGCATTTGCATCGCCATGCACATAGGCCAGAGAAGCTTCATAAGCCGCGTCGACCTGCACACGTTTGGCGTCAGCCTTGTCCGGCGTGGGTCGCCTCGATGGGGTGAGGAATCAAGAAACATTAAATGAGGATCAAAAAATTAAACCACAAAGATCAATAAAAAATAAAAACCAGGATCAAAAAACTAACGCAGTAGGTATGCAACAAAGCTTAGGAAAATCTAGGGGGGACGGATCAAAAAAAATTTAAACCAGGATCAAAACAAATCAAACGGGGATCATGAATGGTCATAATAATAATACTAGTAGTAGTAGTAGTAGTAGTAGTAGTAGTAGTAATAGTAGAAGCAATAGTAGTAGTAGTAGTAGTAGTAGTAGTCCTACTAGTAGTACTAGTAGTACTAGTAGAACTAGTGGTATTAAGTGTAGTAGTAGCAGTAGTAGTAGTAGTAGTAGCAGCAGCAGCAGTAGTAGTGGTGGTAGTAGTACTACTATTCGTAGTAATAGTTGCGTGAGGTTTTGGTCTTGATATCCCATATAATCGCTCCTCACCGAGCTGAATGTTGTAGTTGAACGCCCACTGTTAGAGATTGACTGTCTCGACCGTACAGGCAACTTCGGACCTCTTTTCTCTGCGTCTTCGCTCAAGGAGTCGAAGTGTCTGTGCACGGGCAACACACGCAATGGCTTTCACCTGGAAGGCAAGAGAAGAAATACGTATGCTTGTACCTTTGTGTTTCCCTTGAGCTCTTTGAGCTTCAGGGTCTTGAGCCAAACATTCGTCGGAGTTTCATAGATCATGGGGTAGCGCAAGGCTTCCCACCATGTCTTTGTTCACGTAAGTTCGCATCTCATAGCTATGTCGTATGGACGCCAGCTGGCACTCCATGCGCTTGCTAGTAACATTGCACTAGGCATCGAGGTCTCTTCACATCCCCCATGAGTGAAGCTTCGAGCTTCGCTCACGAAAAGAAGAGAGTAGTGGGACCTGAAAAGGTGTATACTCAACGGCGAGCGTTTGAAACATTGCGTGTTGATCTGCCCAATTAACTCTGAGTGAGACATAACTACGTTGAATGCGATCCCCGGCTTCGGTGAAAAGTGAAGGGAAGCATACAAAGAAATATGCGCGAAATGTGGCGCAATGAGTCATGTCCATCATATGCAGATGTAGTTGATGCGGTCGGCAATGCGCGTGTAGAAGATCACTCGTTCCAACGGTCGTCATCGTAGCTGTACTCCCTGTTGTCGTAGCGAGCGCGACTGTAGCGATACCCAGCACAGGAACCGTCAGACCGATTGTCGTAGGCGCGTTGATTGCGCTGCCACCGATCATTTCGTGGTTGTTGTGGTGGTGGAGGAGTGGCTCCGCGTGTCTCTTCACGCTGGCGCCGTGCACTTGCTCGTACTCTGCGGGCTTCATCAGCTGCCTCGGCTTCTTCACGTGTGACCGGTGTATCCACTATGCTGCGTCTTCCTCCTGGGAGACCCGATGGAAGGTGATTGAGAGCATTTGGGCTTCTGGCGGTAGGAGCTTGTTGCCTGCTAGCCGTCAACCGATTTATGAAGTTCGATGGTAGCTGAATGTCGCTGTCGACCAGGAATGCCAAGAAGATCTGGGTGCAATTCTTCGCACCGAACATCATCGCAATACCGCAAGGGTCGATACAAAGTATATGCTGTCGGTTGAAACGATTTATTGATTGTAGCAAAGTAAACTGAGAATAGCCAATGGTCTTGCCGATGATCTTCTGCAGCAAAGCATAGCAACTTGAGTGCATTTGCGGCGCTTGGTCGCCTTGCTCCGGACGCATGTGTCGACTTGTATCAAAGTCTCTCCGGGCAAATCCCATTTGATAGGCTCCCCGCATGATTTGAGTAATCAATTGATGCGTTCTGAATCTGCGAACGGTGTAATGACCTGTGGGGTCTTCGGGCATGTTGTGTTCAGCAAAGGCAATGATCTCCTCGTCAAAGACCTCGCGTGAGATGCCAGAGACAGGATCTCCAGTCAACGCCGCAATAGTCTCCAAGTCTTGCCACATATTCCTCCTTTGTTGCATCATGTGGACCGTTCGGCATTTCACACAACAGTTGCATGAGTCTTTCCACCGTTCTGTACTTGGAGAACTCTATAGCTATTGGTGATGGGTGATATTCTGTGCAAATCTCATCTTCCAGTTCGTAGTCCAAGATCTTCTCCACGATGTCATATCTTGACCTGTGTCGATCATTTGGCACGCATAGCCAGACCTCTTTCACGAATCGGAAATGGATGGTGTTGCTGCAGAGAAAGCTGCCGCTTTCGGTCACTTTACCACCTGCTCTAATGACGTCGATGATTGGGACGTAGATGACAACGAGCGGAAGTGTCTTGTTGACACGCCTCGAAGAGAATTTGCGAGTGTGTTGCTAATGGACAGCGCGAGCTTCAGCGGGTCGACCTCCATGCCGGCGTATTCAGGGTGCCGTGTTTGACCGCTTGTTGCTCGAATAGCCCATGGCATGACCCACCCTTCACAAAGCTCAATGTCCTCGTCACGGAGATTCTGAGTACCATGACACAGGCGAAGTTCTTGACGTTGAACAGCGGCGTTGACCATACGACGATCAAAAGGTTGAACATCTTGAACAACTGCTGCGGGATCGTGAGGCTGAGTCATTTTGATCCCCAAGAACTGTAGCCGAATTCGTTCGTGGTACACTTGATTTGCAACGTTGCCTTCGAAGAGCAATTGCAGTCTGTAACAGATTTGCTGTCTTCTTTCTTCACGGGCGCGAAAATTGGACAATGGCCAGCAGTCAAGCTTGCGACTTGGATGACACCACAGAGGGTCCAGTTCTAGGAGACGGTCCAAGCGTACCCATCCTCCGTCCTCGCAACGGATGATTGACACGTCCTGCGGCCCAATCCTGTGACCTTCGGTTCGTCCAATGTAGTGCCTCAAATCTTTCTGTATAGCTTTCGCTAATTGTTGCGCATACCACTTGCGATTGTCCTCGCCGTCGACAACGGGACCCGATGGCCTTGCATACCTCCAGTCAGGATGACAGAAGTATTCACCGCGTTCTGAAGTTTGCTGTAGCAGTCCGCAGTAGACACCATCGGAAACGACTTGTTCGTGTAACCTTCGCGATGATCGTTCTTATTCACGTAGGGGTACAGTCTTCGATCTCCTCGTTGAGGAATTGTACTGTCTCTGCTCGAAGTATTGTCCATAGTGGCTTTCAGAACTCGTTTGTGGCTGGGTAACCCAATTTCGAAGACTGGTTCACCACAGACGTCATTCTCCCCTCGTCTGCGTTTGACTACATTGCCGAGGATCAAGGTCGTATCGTACTCAACCACGCGTATGCCGGTGTGTGCCGCACGGGCCCCACGCCTTGGCATAGCTTTCGACCTTGGGCGTCTGGTAGTTGACGATGCAGCACTTTCGACATCTCCCTCGTTTGTTGAGGCTGATGCTTGACCTCTTCGGTCTGGTCTTCCATCGGCAGGTTCTGGAGTCAATGGCAATACATCGGGATACGAGCGAAGCGCTCTCGTCATGACCTCGAAAGCTTCACATAGGAGTCTTTTGAGCTGAGGGTTACCGTCGCACTGGCTGAAGCCGTGCTCGGAACTTCCACATAGTACACATAGGTTCTGAGGATTGTCAACGTCCACATCAAATGACCCGTTGACAAGAAGCCTCGTTGCATCCCATGCTCTTGCTCTTGTTGACTGCGTGACGCTCCCGTCGTCCATGAATGCATCTTCTTCAGGTACTTCATGATCCATAGGAAGATCTTCTTGTGGTAGTGAAGCTGCATTCACGCCATTTGTGGAGTCAAAGTTGGTGTCCTCTGCTTCATCATACGCATCCACATTCATCTCATCGGAGGGTAGTGGATCAGCCTTTGATGATGGTACGGCAAGGAACCTGCTTTCGGGCAATGCTCTGACTATTTCTTGAACGCTTCTTTCCACGGCCTCATCCTTGGTTGGTGCCTTCCGTTTCTTCGGGTACCTTGCCGCTACCAACTTGATGCTTTCTTTGGCCGTGTACCGATAGAAACATCGTTCTATACCGTGGATGTCTGCGTTGATGTCTTGGACGGATCCCCATTTCTTGAACAGGTTTGGGTATCATAATCCAAACGTCAGTAGTCCCAGCGATAGCTCAAGCACATCACCCCACAATTCCTCGGCGGGGTTCTCGCTGCCACGGAAAAGTTCTTCCCTTTCTTGTGGAGTCAGCAGCGTCTTCATGAATCCTGCATAAGCCGCATTTCGAGCATCGTAATAGGCGATGAAGCATAGATTGTTCTGTGAGTCGTAGGCACGATCCCATGCAAGTTGTTTTACTTTTCCCCAAGACGCATAATCGATTGCAGTTGCAACGGGACATCGGCGGCCACCGTAGGCTGATACAACCTTCCCCACTGATGTGTATGCGACAGGGCAACATTTGCGGATGTATTCGAGCAAGTCGTCACCCGGTTTCACGTCAGCAAAATGCTGAACGTAGATGTACCTTGCGCAAGCGAGGGCATACGTCTCGTTTTCCCTGAGCCCTTTGTAGTCATTGACCCGGTAGTACGTATTGTGAAGGGCATATTTGTACGTACATCCGATGCAACGATCCGGACTTTGTGGACAATCGGATTTGAACGATGTGTCATCCTTGCAGAAGACGCTAGCGTCCTTCTCCCTTTCACAATGTGCACAGAAGAAAGTCTTTCCGGGCGTCCAAGCATTTGGATCTGACATACTGTCATCATCGATCTTGAACCATCTCTGCTCCTCATCGTACGATGGTTCTGGTACGCTAAGAGAGATGTCAAAGTTCTGCCACGCTACTCCACCGCGCCTGTTCTCCTCTTCCATGGCTCGACGTCTGTCGTGTGGAATCCATGCGGTGGTATTCACAGTGGAGGAGAAGTGCAGCTGGGTGAAGTCCATGCAAATCTCTTTGAAGCGCTTGATGTCTATCGTTTTCCGATGGAGCAACTTGTGCCAGGTGCTCAACTGCTCCGAGTTCAAGAAACAAGCCGAGATCATTTTCTCGCAAAACAATTGTTTCTCGTAGATGGCAAATCCTCCGTGGTGGTATTTGTGCGGCTCATGCTCGGAGATCTTCTCGGTGCTGAAGATGTGTGATCCGGGTTGACTGCCTCTGAGAGATCCCGTCAATTTGCACCAAAGCACATCCACGTAGTCGCAGTTGAAGTGTGAGGTAAGCGCCAACGGCGTCATACCCAGCGAACTCCTGGCGTTGGTTGAGAACTTTGTGGGCGGCTGCAAGGAAGCGCCTGTCATGGTTTATCATCACGGTTGGAGGCCTCGATACCTTGGTGAGGATGATGTCAAAGTACTTGAGGTACGCATCCTTCAGGATCTCCTCCATGTTGTCCCTTGCTTGGGTAGACGAATCATGCAAAGGAACCGCCAGGTTCTCATGGATGATTGCTTGCAGGCAAAGATGAACATGCACTGTCGCCATTGATCTTTTCCACCGACATCTTGCCGAGGCCTTCTACAAGATCATCAAATACTCGCTGCGCTCTGCGAATGTGACGGGTGTGTTGACCGTTGGCGCAAACCTGAGTATCTGACTCCACCCTTTGCCCATGAGGCGTACAACTCGAAATCGGAGCACAATATCGTGACCTGCGTTCGGACAATTGTGGCGTCGGGATTTCCGCCCACTGAGACATTGGCTCGCGTTTCCTGAGCTGCTCTCAATGCATTTCTTCGACGTGATGCTTCCTCCTCCGGGTTTCTGTCTGATGGCAGGATGCGGCAGGATGATTTCTCCATCTCCGTCTGGGTCCTTCATGTCATCTTCGGAGTTGACAAGTGCTGCAATGGTGAGCATGCCTGGCGTAGGAAGGTTTTCGAACGGTTGTAGATCGCATCCATGATAAAGCCGCGAATACATCTTCAGCCATTCCTGAATGTCCAACTTCACGTAGACCTTGAGCGCCAAACCGTAGTCAGTGTTCTGGGTCACGGACTGAATTCTGGGCCAAGTACGTGACCAGCCTCCTGACGTAATGCTCGATAGGTGTGGTTCCATGCTCTTCATTCGCGATGAACTTCGGTGTCTCATCGTATGCAGCGGGAATACATCTGGTTGCGCTGTCGAGCAGAATAGTTTGCCCGGCAAAGTGCGGAACTCTCCATGGAGAAGGTGAAAGTGTATTCAACGGTGCCTTCAGGATAAGGAACTTCTGCCCATTGTACCATTGCATCTCCTGTTGGTGGTTGTTGTGACGAGGAAGACAATGGCTGCTGGCTGTCCGAAGGACCCGCCGCACCACTTGGGTGGCTGGTCGAAGGGCCCGCCGCCCCGGGTGCTTCACCCGTTCTTGCCCTTTTCGGTCCATGTGCTGGGGTAGCTTGAGGTGGCGCTGAAGGAGTCGACGGCATTGTAGCGCTAACCCATGGTGCTTCACCCCAAGGATCCTCGTTGACGTCCTGCGAAGGGTGTTGTGGACCTTGTGGTTCTCGAGCGAATGGCCGATTCTCGGATATGACTCTTCCTGACAAATAGACCCAATCAGGATGCCGTCCGGGATTAGGAGGAAATAGATCATGACCGTTGTAAAGTGCAAGCGGTTTTGACACGCGATTCAGTTCATCCTCCCAGACGTCGGCAGCTTTTCTCTTCGTCACACAATCTTTGGTGAATCCTGACTCGACGCTCATTTGATTCCACGACCACAGTAAGCATGATTCAGGAAACTGCATTCCCCTTTGGTCTTGAGGGGCCAACGCTGTTCTGATCTGCTTCTCAGTAAAGGATTTGGCAGTCCCACCGAGGTCCATGTGAACTCTGTCGGTCCATCGGAAAAACTGATCACCTGCTACTTGATTGTACCTGACGTACTCAACGGGCAAGTGGATCGCCGCAATGTAGGCCTGCATGTAGCTCACCGCAAATGCCAGTGGTTGGTCAACATCCACTCCCAATGCTCGGCCTGCTAAAAGCACGACATCAAAGACATTGATATACGGAGGACGTTGCTCGCCTGCGGCCAATTGCCTTGTATCGATATCTCCATTATGGATCCTTATGCCATAACCCACGTACTTTGCGAATCTGACCGTCATCTTCGCAACGCTGATGATTTTAGTTTCACTCATCAACTGGCCTCGAAGAGGATGCTTCCAGAAATAATCCTGAAACATCTTGTAGAAGTGTTCTTCCCGGACAGATAGCACAACTCCGGTACGTTCTTCGGCAGTGTTCACAACATACGTCTCGTTGAAGAAATTCTGGCTTCTTACTGTTTCGATGGCTGGCGTCTGCAGGTTGAATCTGTCTCCAGAACAGTCCTCTTGGATCTTGTTGATGGACAAATCCAAACCATCCTTGATAGCTTGAGGTTCAGCAAAGAGCCTGAGGATCATGGGGAAGCGAAGCGCGATGTCATCAGCGATTTGTCGACAGGTGCCTGCAATCCGTTTCAGGTCTGCTAGCACATCTCCAATCGGCTCTCGTTGAATCTCTGTGTTCGTTGCTTCGATCCATGCCTTGATCATCTCACGATACCTGTGGTCCGGGCTGCCGTTGGTCGGCTGCGCCGTACTGACCAGTGCCTTCAGCAAAGGCAGCGCCTGAAACTTGATCCATTGCAATACCAAGCTATTGTCGATCACCTTGCCGGCAATGATCTTTGCTGGTAGTCCTCTGTGCCCGGCATTGGCGGAGAACATCATGAGGAATTTCTCGAACTTGTTCAGCGTTCCATGGAACGACTCTGGTGGAATGATCGCTTCCTCCGGCACGCCAGAAATTGAAAAGGAGCATCGACCGTGTTGTAATACGCCACGGCTCAGGGTTAGGATGGTATCACACAGGATGCCCTCTCCTACCCTACGCTTTCCCGGTTCCGTCGTACCACAAAGGGCCCCGACTTCCCCGTTCCACCGACGCGTAGACCTTAGTTGCCGAAGGGCCGAGACCTGAGATTACAGGCCTCAGTGTGCAAGCTGCCGCTCCTATGCCCTTGCAAACTATGACGTGCTTCCTTGGCATGATCTCCTGCTTCAACACTGTGACATGACATGCTGCGGACATTCACTCAATCTGCTTCCACTCTCACGTGTGGCACTAGGAGAATTTCGCTCTTCAACGCACCTAACATCAAAGAAATTGGAAATCACACAACGACGTCCAGTCAATCTTCCTGTAGCATCAATATACTCGGCAGCCTTGACCTTGTGAACCTTGGACCCAGTTCAGGCCATGACCAACTTGAGCAAGTTGACGGCATGTCAAGAGAAAAATAGACATGTGGCGATTCCACAAACTTCTTGAGAAGGCGTTTGAGAGACTTCATGAGCCCCCGGAAGCGCTTGTACCCCCCAGGCAAGGTTTCTCCCCCAGCAGAGGGCCCACCATCAAGGTCTGGCCCGGCACCTGATCGCATAAGCGATTCTGTAAACAGCACAGGTGTCTGCATCTGGTAACCACGCAACTCGTTGATCTTCTCTATCAAGTCGATTTCTTGAGCAACGGTTTTGGGAGGTTCATCAAGCACAACGCACGCATGCCTATCAGACCCCCTGACAGTGACTCTTTGTCAAGTCTGAACTCGACAATCACACCGTTTGGCTTCTTCTTGGGCCCTTTGACCGGCATGGACACAAGCCTGCTGTCACCTGCCTGATAGGCCAGGGACTTGAGCAGTCTCTTCGATACCTGACTTGTCCTCACTTCCTTGTTACCCTCGACCGAGTAGTCACGCTCATCGGCGTGATTGTGTTTTGATCTGCATTGATCTGAAGGTTTCTGCTCCAGAGCCGTGTTGGCAGTGAAGAACTCCCATTTCTTGTTGCAGTATTTCACACATGATTGCCCTTGATGGTCTGTCGCCATCAACCTTTGGCCATGAGAACACCCGTCCACGACTCTGTGTCTCCATGCTTCGCCTTTGGACATCAATGCATACTGCTTAGAATCAGCGATCTGAGCTTCTGGCGGAATCTCAACGATCACCTGAGTTCCTGACTTCGCTGCAGTAAGTGCAATTCTTTGGACGACCTCCCCCCGTGGGTAGTTTGTGCCCGCAGAGAGATTTGCGAAGATCCCGATGTTGTCGTTCTTCTTGACAAAGCTTCGGTCCACCCACGACGTACCCCCCAAGACTCCTGCTCCGACGAAAACCGCCGCATTCTTGGAATCTTTTTGTCTGTGTTGGAGCACATCATGGAGATGTTCGCACATAGCATCGTCCGGTTGCCGTCCTGTGCATAGAATGTTGAGCTGCTTGCTTGGGTCGTAGTTCAACTAGACTTGCACTGCTCTAGCACTGAACATAGGCCTCTTTTTGTACCGTGTTGCATCTGTTAGGCTCGCGGCTAGCCGGAGGATGCCCTAAGCCAGTAGGCTAGCCGTGGGCAGAGAAAATCCCCGCTGACTAGACTTGGTGAAAGCTGAGTGAAACCTGTCTTGTGCTGGCAGGAGAGCCAGAGAGGCGTAGGCAAATCCTCACAGGCTGAGGATGGGTGCCTCAAGGCAAAAGGCTGGGCTAGATCCGAGGCAGGACCTAGCAGAGGCTGCTGAGGTCAAGGCGTATTGTAGACAAAGTGCCCGGAAGACGATGTTGTGTGCCAGTACTTGTGCGTGGGCGGGTTAGGGTGGGGTCACGGGGTCATGACCGTCATTAGGGCGAAGCAGTAGGCGAGGTCCGAGGCGGAGCCAAGGCAAGGCCTGCATGGATGGGGCCCAACTTTGCGGACCCCACTGGGCAATGCGAGCTATGTTGCCTGGCTCGAGTAGCTGAGGCTGTGGCACCAGTGATGGTACCTGGACCACACTGAGCAACGCGAGCTATGTTGCCTGGCTCGAGTAGCTGAGGCTGTGGCACCAGTGAAGGCGTGGTACCTGGAGTGGGTGGGGTTTTTCGAGATGTTCAAGTGCTAGAGCCAGACACTTCGGCAGTGTACAGATTCTCAAGTCTAGTAAAACATACACGAACAAAAACGTGTAACGTTCAACTAGACTTGCACTGCTCTAGCACTGAACATAGGCCTCTTTTTATACCGTGTTGCGTCTGTTAGGCTCGCGGCTAGCCGGAGGATGCCTTAAGCCAGTAGGCTAGCCGTGGGCAGAGAAAATCCCCCTCTTTAGGGAACAGATGCAACGGGTAGCAGGCGCATGCCATGTCAAACCTCCCCCACCGCGGACGGTGCATCTGGCCTGGGCAAGTCAGCAGATCATCGTAAAGGACGCGTGCGCGGCATGCGTCCGAAGGCGGGAGGCCCCGTTTTTGCTCTTGGCGGGCTGGCGAGGTCAAGGCTAAAATATTCCTGGCTGCTGAATAAATGGCGGCTCCTCCCCGAGATGGGTCGGGGACCAAGAGGCAGAGGCTTCCGCTGAGGCCAAGAGACTCAAAGGTATTCTGAGGCGCTCCTGAGGCCGGTGCGCAAAGGCTTGCAGACGACCCGTGCTGAGGTCATCCGCCCACTCGTTGTGGGCTCCTGCAACATGCGAAACCTGCAAGTGGATGCTGTTGGCTGAGCTCCACGAGGCTATTAGGCCCAAGAAGACGGACAGCGGCCAGCTGGTTGTGAGGAGCTTGTTTGCTCCCCCTTCTGTGGGGGTATATATTTTTGGGCGTCCTTGGTGAGGAAAGGCCAGAATGATCTGACCTCTGTCATGTCGTAGGACTCTGCGAACCATGCAAGGCTATGTTTGGTGGAGACCCAACCTCCTATGCCCACCTTGTCCCCTTCAGCCATTGCGTCTGCTCGCGCCGCGCCAGGCTGGGAAGCAGAGGCGGCAGTGACAGCGGTGTTGTTGGGATAGACTGGACCCTAGGCAGCAGCCACCGGAGGCTATCCTGGGCTGTTTTGGTGACTTTAATGTACGGGCAGGAGGGGTCTGAGATTCTGACCCATGTGTTCCCCGTAGGCTTCGGGAATACTGGCAAATCGGCTTTGCAGTGGACTGCTTTGTTGCCTACCTCGATAATCTTAGAGTTTAACGGCAGGTTGACACCCACCAACTCTCGGGACACCACGGCTCGTGAGTCTAGGCAATGCAGGAAGGCTGGCCACATCCTGGCAGCGATGGAAAAGTTGGATCCCGGGGCACTATGCAATAGGCTGTAGAGAGGCGCGACGTAGGACCGAAGGACCTGGCTGATGTTGGTGGCCCACATGAGCAGGCCTATGCAAGCCTCTAGGTCTTTCCTCGGCACCTTAGGCTTACTCAAGATGCTGAAGCTGCAGGCTTAGCTTGGCTCGTTTGGCTTCGCAAAGCTCGACTGTTTCATGGGCGAAGTTAAATCTCCAGCCGCACCAAATTAGGTCGTCTCCCATGTAGGCCTTTTTCCAGCTTATAGGAGCTCCTAGGCATGAGAGAAGGGCTACGAGCAAAAAGAGCGCCTCATGGGCTGAGGCCCTGAGCAGCGCGGCTAAGAGGTCGTCGACATAGAGCCAGGCTCTGTGCGGCACGGCAGAAAGGATCTGGTGTGCTAGGCGGCTAGGCGTGTGATGAGTCCTCCGACTCTCTGCCACCAATAGGCTGAGAACTTGGCTCCAAAGTGGCATACTACGTAGCGCCAAAGTACTCCCTGAAAGGCGAAGAGCAGTAGGCCCTGCTCGGATTCGTGTACCTTGACTCGCTTGTGGGCTGCTTTAAAGTCAAGGCTAGCTGCCACGTAAATCCCTCTGGGATCCTGAGGCTGAAAGGACCTCCATACGTCCTGAACATGGATACCGCTTCCGGCACGCGGCATAGTCAACCCTGGCAAATGGTGCTGTCCGGCACGAGTCGGGGATTGCGGTTGTCTGCTTTGACTAGGCTGAGTCTGCCTACTGCGATCCCTCAGCTTCTTGGCTTGCTTTAGGCCGCCTTCAACTTTTTCTATCCAACCTGACTTGGCTTCTTCGGCTAGCTACCGTTTCAGGGTCTTCTTCGGCTGGCTTCCAATTACCTTGGCACACCTCAAGGCCTGATTGGCTTAGGGCCTAAAAGCATTAATTTGGCTGGGGGCCATAAGCCGTTAGGCTTGATCTCATCGAAGACCCAGGTGTGGACTTCTTCGTGGAGCATGTCTGGGACCGAGTCGGCTAAGGCTGCCATAAGATTAAGGCGGAAGGGCTGCCCTGGGCTAGTCCGAACGTCGTGCTGCCCTTGCTGAAGAAGGGCGAGGTCCAGCGCCCCTGAGGAGAGTGTCATGATGGACGCTGACGCCTTCGAAGGCGGCCCTTCGAAGAAACTTTCAGACGGCCGTAACAAGGCGCCCCGGAAGGCGAGGGCGTGCCGCAGGGGACGAGCACACCGCAGGCGCGGCCTCCGATTCCACCCGCTCAGATGTACCGATGCGGGTCGTGGGTGTGCCCGCTGTGGTGGGTCACGCGAGGGGTCCTGGTGCTCGGACGATAATGTCCAGCCATGGTCCGCTCCCGACGAGTGGAAAAACTATGAGGCCAACATCCCTTTCAAAAGGCCCGCAAGGATGACGACCGCATCGCGGAGGCTTACACCTCGCGGATGCGGACTGTCGCGGAGCGCAAGGAGGTGATGGCCGAGAAGAAGCGGGCCGCCATGGCCGCTCTTCAGGCCGCGCTCCGCGTAGGCGCTTGGCTGTGTCCCGCCTGTGAGGAGTGGAACTAGTCGTTCCGGAGCCTTTGCTGCAAATGCAACGGCAAGAGGACCGCGGCGGGAGTAATCTCGCGCGGCGTCCCTGACCCGAGGCGTCATGACACCGAACGCCCGGAGTCCGACTCCGACGACTCTGCGGCTCTTGACGAGCGCCAGCAGGAAGTCAACGAGGAGTTCGAGGCCATTAAGCCTCTCATCAGAACAGGGCGATCGAAGCGCGGCAGTGGCAGCAAGAAGCGCGAAAGCCCTTACAGCAAGGGGCAGACAGGCCAGACCAAGGGCAAGTTTGCCAAGGGCCAGGGCAAGAAGAGCGGGGCGTGGGTGTGGCTCTCTATGGGAGTCATCGGGTCAACCTACCGCGGCACTTGCCTTGTGCGCGGCCCTGTGCCCTTGAGTCTGCCACCGCGGCCCGTTGGGCGCGCGGCCCCCTTGCGCTCAGCGGCCTTGAAGCGCAGCGGCAACGTGCTTGACAGGCTCATTGCCACAGGCAACATCAGTGCCTGGACCGGCGTGGCGGCAGCTCTGGCTGCGCCCGTTCTGTTGTCCGTGCAACGGGGCTCCGTGGAGGTCGACGAGACCCTTGCGGCCGTCGCACAGCAGTCAGCGGAACTCGTTCAGGAGGTTGGCGCGGAGGCCGCGCGGACCGTCCAGGTCGCCGGCCGAGCGGTCAGCATCGTAGTGCTGATGCTCTGCGCTGCGGCGATTTGGTTTATCGCGCGCGCAGTGTTGAACCGTCTGGTTCACGCGCTGACCGGGAACTCGCTTCCTGCCCAGCTTGTCGAGCTTGTGGGCAGCGAGGCGACGTTCGCCGTGACAGGAAGGCGTGGGGCGACCCAGCCCCACAAGGTTTGGGTCCGTCTCGACTCCAAAAGCAGTCAGCCTGGCTGCAAGGCCTTCCTTCAAAAAAAGGCGCAGGCACTGTGATGCCGCCGTCCGCTTCTCCGAACAGATGGGTCTGGTCCGCCCAGATCTGGCCACCGCAGCCGCCGAAGGGCCACGCCCTGCGGAGCTGCGCTCGCGGGCTATGGCTAAAGGGTTGGCCGCCTTCTCTGCTCAGGAGTGCTTCAGCGGCTTGGCAGCCAAGAGTCGTGAGCTCAGCTGCCTTGCGGACTCCTGAACCGTGGCGGCTCGAGTCCCAGAGCGCCCGCAGAGCCGACAGCTTCTACCGTCGTTGCAGCACAGGCCCTTGCGGCTGTGCTTGCAGCGCAGGGCCCAAGGCGCAACAAGACGCCGGAGGCTGAGGCTGTCAGCCACGGGGTGCGTGAGGTGGTGCTTGCGAAGGCCCGGTCCAGAGACAAGGTCTACCTCCGGGCGTATTCTTTCAAATGCGCCCAGCATCCTAGACGCTTTGGAAGGAGCGTGCTCACGGGGGGCGTCGTGCTGCTTGATTGCAGACGCCTCCCAGTGCAGCAAAACAAAGCTCCAGTGGCAGTCGCTTAAGCTATTGCCGGGGTATCCGTCCGACTCGCGACGGGTAACTCTGTGCGAGACGCGTACCTCGCTGACGGACGAGGAGCGACCGTGGGTGCTGGCCTTAAGGGGTTGCACCATGCGAAAACCCTCCTGCTGGTCGGTGACACGACAGCGGAGGTCATTGTGGGCAGCTTGAACTGGTCCACGAGCTCGAAAGCGCATGCCGAGAGCGGACTGCACCTCGCAGTCGCCTCGGGGGCTCCTGTCGTCGCGGACTTCATCCGCGACTTCGACAGGGTGTTTTCAGGAGCCTCGGCACTTGACGATGCGAAGCCTCCCGCCCCCAAGGCGGCGGCGGCTGCGTCCGGCAGCGCCCGCCAGGCGCCTCCGAGCTCAACCGTTTGAGTGCCTGCGGCAGGGTTTCTGCGCGGCACAGTGCGCGAACAGCCGGTGTTAGGGTACAACCCGGCCTGTTTTATCAAGAGGCTAGAGCCAAGGCCTGCGGCAGGACTCCTGCGCGGCTAGAGCAGAGTCATTACAGGCCTTGTGCTCGGCATTAATTTGCGAGCAGGTTCCCAGCGGTTTTGCGTAAGCCGTGTCTGTTGGGGCCTGCGGCAGTTTTCTGCGCAGTGCGTGGCCAGGTGGGCCAACTGCGCCTTCTCATAGCGTTCGCGCCAGCCGGCGCTCGTGACTCGTGAGCTGTCCGTCAATGCGGCTTCTTGCTTTGCCGGCTAGCGGACCCTGATCGGTCGCAGCCACGCGCCAAAGCGCGCGGCTCGCGGCCCCTGATCGGGCGCGGCTCCGCTGAGTAGTTAGGTCTAGCCTGTAGCAGTGCTCGGTCTGTACACAGCGTGAGCCGTAGTGTACCTGTAGAGTATTTCGAGCTGGCTAAGAGACCAAACCACAGAGCCTCGACCCAGGCATGCAAAACGAAGGCCTGCGCGAGCGTTTGTGCGCTCAGGGTTTTGACTTAGGAGGGTCGTCCGTGGGTGGTTCGGTTAGGCGCGTCGGCGTGTGACAGGGCTCCGCCCTACCGCCTTTGCCACCGGCCCTCCTGGGACTTTGCTGTCCGGGATACCTGGAAGCCTCGGCTGAGGGGCGAATGTGAGTGCACATACATGTCAGTGCTTCATGTGCACAGGTCTCTGGCAGCAGTAGTTCTTTCTTGCATGTTGTGTTAATTTGAATGTTTAGCATCCAAAACAAACGTTTTGGCTCAAGTACCTTTGCTACTAGGTGTGCCAAGTGTGCACGGCTGTTTGTAGGTTAGCGTAGCTCTCGAGTTGCGCGCCTGCGGCATTCCTTGCGCGGTGCCCTAGGGACTTCAGGAGAGAGACCGCGGCTCGTGAACCCGCGGAGCGAAAACAAGCTGTCACATTGCGATTGCTCCGGCAAGTCTTTTGTGACGCTCCACAACAACAACAACTACTACTACTACTACTAGCACTACCACTACTACTACTACTACCACTACCACTACTACTACTACTACTACTACTACTACTCCTACTCCTACTACTACTACTACAACTACTACTACTACTACTAGTACTAGCACTAGTACTAGTACTGATACTAGCAGTACATGCTTCCTTTCTTGCCTTCTTCCTTCTTTCCTTCCTTCCTTCCTTTGTTGCTTTCTCGCTGTCTTCCTTCCTTCCTTTCTTCCATTCTTCTTTCTTTTCTTCCATTTGTCTTTCTTCATTCCTTGCTTCCTTCCTTCCTTCCTTCCGTTATCTTTCTTCATCCCCCTTCATTCCTTCTTTCCTTCCTTCCTTCTTTTCTTCCTTCCTTCCTTCCTTCCTTCGCTTCTTCCTGCCTTCCTGCCTTCCTGCCTTCCTTCCTTCCTTCCTTTCTTCCTTCCTTTCCTCCTTCCTTTCCTCCTTCCTTTCTCCTTCCTTCCTTCCTTCCTTTCTTCCTTCCCTTCTTCCTTGCTTCCTTCCTTCCTTCCTTCCTTCCCTCCTTCCTTCCTTCCTTCCTTCCCTAGCTCCTCTTGTATTTTTATCGTTTAATTTTCTTTGATCCTGATTTATTTTTTTTGGTCCTGATTTAATCTTTTTTGACCCTTATCCCGCCTCGATGCCAAACGCTGTCCGCGGAACGAAGGACGCGGCGCTCAACATGCTTCAGACCTTCCAAGTGCCAAATGCCAAGGGCCATGAAGAGAAAGGAAGCGACAACGTAAGAACGATCATGTTGCCAAATCCCCAGGAGCCACATTGCACCGGATATGAGCGAAGCCCAGAAAGCCATGGGAGCGGTTTGACACAGCAGGCCAAACACCAAAATGGTCAAAGGCAGTGCGATCGCTGCACAAAGTGCATGTGGAAATCCTGGCGGTATGTGGGTCTTCAGAAGCGAACTCTGGACAAAACATGTGATATAGCACGCGCTTCCGCTGAGGAGAGCCGCAGCAGCGGTCCGAACTGCCACACGACAAGACTTGTCCAATGAGGCATGGCATGTGCAGCTATATGCGCCATAGAGAAGAAGTTGCAAGCCAACCATCAAATTCACATCCACTCCTGGAATTGCACCAAGCTTCACAGAGCCAGCGCATGCAGCGAGCTTGGCAGTCGGGATGCCTACAAGGAGCCACAAGTCCCAGCTCAGCGCAAAATCAGGCTTCACTAGCAGTGCGTCTTGCTCGGACGGCTCTGATTCTGACATGGCTCGTGGAGAGGTGTCAGCGAGAGCAGCTATAGTCAATGCTACTAGCTCGAGCCGAATTTGCGGGCTTTGACCTTCGATTCCTCCAGAACGGAAAGTCGAAAGCTTCCTCGGAAGCTGCATCACCGTCACCACATCTTCTGACTTGAAGTTGATTTGATTGAGCTGCAAGTTGTGCAGAAATATCAGAAACAATCACATTACTGTTTTGGAACCATCCGCATGGACGAGGGTCATAAAACACGGAGAGCAGCAAGCAGCATTCTGAGCACTTGCTGCCCTTCCCAGGTTCACGACCATCTCCGTGAGGCGCTGCAGCAACTGAGTTGCCACAACCATTGGACTCATGATTCCGATGCCTGAGGATGGTTCTGGCACAAGTCTTCAGCCCATGTCCTGCACATCGATCTCAGGAAGCATTAAGTTTCACCACAACAGGGCAGTATATGCGGCAAAGCTATCTAGCATGCGCAATTCAACAGGCCTTCGGATCTCACTGGTTGAACGAGAAACCAAACGAATCAAGAGCTCCGATGTCCTTGTCCCGATTGAAGTCCAGGATCAGGCCTGACTGCAAGATTCTCCAGAGAAGCAAGTTCTGTGATGAAGCCTTACGATGTCACACGTGGATTTGCAATGATTTGCAGCTGTTCTTCTCTATGCTGCAAGGCTGCCTGTGTGGCGGCGAACGAGCGCCACGGTCTTTTTTGCAATTACCAAGAGCTTTGTCTCCCAGCTTTAAACTGTTTAAAGGAATACCGTCAGTGCCACGAGTGCTTGACTAAAGAGAACCTGCAACACCCTGAATCATGGAAACTACGAGAAAAAGGAGAGAAGGTCAGAAGGTTTGCATAGTATCCCCTCTGGACCTGTGAGTCACAGCTCAGACTGCCTCTTCCCCAAGATGCTGTTTGTCGAATTTGTTGGAGACCCTTTTGCTCCGGCTGCTTGTCTTTACATTCTAGCGCATTTAGAGGCAATGTGATGCGGTTTCCAAAGTCAACGATACGAACCGACTCGAAAAATGACGGCAAGCGCAACTGCTGTAACGACTGACTACGAAGCTGGATACCGCTGCCACTGAGGCCAGCTGGAAAGCGCGCTTTTGTTGAAATCACTGTTGCCATCACGGCCTGCCTTTTGGAAGCCCTGGTTCGTTATTTTAGGGAGCTTTGGGCATCTTGCTGTCCAAGGTTCAGGTCTGTGTTGAGGATCTCCACGGCACGCGGCACTGGCCTCAGAGCTGCTCAAAGGCACAGTGAACGGTTGATGAACCGTGAGACTGGGCCCTTCAACAGGCTAAGTTCATTGCCCAGCATTTACTGCATGTAATGGTGCAGGGATTGATCAAATCCCGACGAAGACCATAGCATACCAGAGCCAACCATGGAGCCCTACGGATCACTGATGTGCGACGCAAGGTGCCTTTGATCATCCTCTTTCTCGCATCTTCACTCCTGGCACGCAAAATCGGCTCTGCAGAATTGCGATTCACCGTTGATTGTATTCGTACCCTCTCGTACATCCTCTTGCTATCACAGAACATTGCGTAGGCAAAAATTCACATCGCAGTTGTCTTACAACGAAACGAACTTTTTCGACACATTTCTATCCTACCACAGGTACATCACAAAGCTGCGCATGAGCCTGAGGATTCTCCGCTTGTGCGCCAAGGCCGAAAAGGGGACCGTCATCAGCACCTTCACGAAGTTGCATCATGCGAGTTCACGTCTCTTCAGTTCTCTGCAGGAACTTTGTTAGCGTGCACCGGTCTGCCTGACAGCAGGTCCAGCACGCANAAAGGGGACCGTCATCAGCACCTTCACGAAGTTGCATCATGCGAGTTCACGTCTCTTCAGTTCTCTGCAGGAACTTTGTTAGCGTGCACCGGTCTGCCTGACAGCAGGTCCAGCACGCACACCTTGAGGGTCTCAAAGAAATGCTCGCCCTCATGGTAGTTCGGGGACGCATTGTGGAACCAGCGCGAAGCCGCAACACAACCAGAACAATCTTCCAACAGCAACGTCGGTCCTCTTCCCCTTCTGACACACCATCACTCTCCTTCAGGCAGATGCTTGCAAAAAAGATGCGCGCACACACACACACATCAGCCAAGCTACGGGTGCATCACAAAGCTGCGCATGAGCCTGAGGATTCTCCGCTTGTGGGCCAGGGCCGTAAAGGGGACCGTCATCAGCACCTTCACGAAGTTGCATCATGC
>BGNK01005322.1:37312-47962 GCA_003297005.1 Symbiodinium sp. clade A Y106
ACACATCAGCCAAGCTACGGGTGCATCACAAAGCTGCGCATGAGCCTGAGGATTCTCCGCTTGTGGGCCAGGGCCGTAAAGGGGACCGTCATCAGCACCTTCACGAAGTTGCATCATGCCGCGTCACGTCTCTTCAGTTCTCTGCAGCAACTTTGTTCGCATGCACCGGTCTGCCTGACAGCAAGTCCAGCGCGCACACTTTGAGGATCTCGAAGAAATGCTCGCCCTCATGGTCGCCGAAGCTGAAACCTTGCATTGCGGCTGCTGCCAGCCAACTGCCCGATTTTTGTTTTTGAACTTCGCAGGCTCTGCAGGTCTTTCAGCCACATAAGCAGACAAGGCGCTTGGAAGCAGATCTGCGGTGACTTCTTGCAGAGTGCGACACCCTTCCCACAGCCATAGCATCGACATGCTCTCAGCGCAAACGACGAAGGCGAGTAAAAACTGACTATCAAAATCCGTCTGAGCCAACTGGACGTCATGCACTTCTGCAACATGGTGTCTCTGACACGCAGCATGGCATGTCAAAGATGCAGCGGTCGAAGAACTACCCGCATGTCTCACAATGCGCACGCAGGCCCTACTCTCGGATTGTGTTAAATTAAAACAATCCCAAACGGCTACCCCAAAGGGAGGGAGGGTGGGAAAGAAATCTGGGCTGGTCTGCAACAGCCGGCAGCCTCAACACGTTGGCATTTGCAAGATTTCGCAATATTCACATGTTCCCTGTTCCCCCAGACTGCAGGCATGCACTTTGAAAGAACATGTCCACGTCTTAAATAAAGAAAACTCCTTTATCATATTTTAAAATTGTTCCAATAAATATGTCCAAAGATTCCAAGCTCAAACATCTCACAGCAAATATCAGACAATTTTTTCACACGTTGCAATCATCCCGCCTTGGGTACCGGTTCCGCAAGTTGATATATCCAGGCACTGAAGCAGAAGCAGGTTGCAGGCAGGGAGTGCACGAGACCGGGCACGACACCGGGCCCAACCGAGGGATATGGTCGTCACAAAAGCTCCAGTGGTGAATGGAGGGTCACCGGTAGTGCGCGCGCTTGGGGTCTCCTTCAGGTGTGAGGCATGGTTGAGACTGAGAGAGAGACCCAGTTGACCCCTGTCGTGATCCGCAACCTGCTTTGTCAGAGCCCGCTCTCCTGCCAGGCCATCCTGGGCAACGGCTCGACCCTGCAAATCTCCTGCGACTGCTGGTCCAAGGGGGCGCTACCCCCTGATCGCGAACTTCGACTCGCGCGGAAGCACGGTCACGTCCATCGACGGCCGTGTGAGCACCCTGGAGTCGGACGTCGCGTCCATCGACGGCAGGGTCACCACCCTGGAGAACAGCGGCGGCATCGCCCCCACTGCCGATCTGACGGTCAACAGCCTCACGGCCACGAGCTTCGCTCCGGAGCTCGGCGGGGGACCTGCAGGTCCAAAACGCCTTGGTGACGATCCGCAAGGAGGACGGCGCCTTGCTGGCTTCCTTCGCGGACGGCGGAAATTAGCCGGGACCGGGACGTCGCGGTGGCTGCTGCCAGCACCCTGAACGCCACCACCGCGGACTTCGCCCAGTTAGAATTCGTGCTTCCGCTGCCTCAGGCGTGATGCTAAGCCGAACAAAGGCGGCCAAGGTACAACAGATCGAGTGAAGAGGATATGCGGATACCGATGAGAACCCCGGCGAGCAAGCCAATCCGGAAAATGGGAGCTTCGAAGGGTCCTCGCCTCCAGCGGGCTGTCCGATAAGCCCTGTACCCTCGAAACTGGGAGCGGGAGTCAGCGGGCGGTAGCGGCTCAGCAAAGCCACGAAAAGGGAACTCAGCGATCCTGCTCCTGCTCCCACAGCTAGCCGAACCTTAAACGCTACAAGAAAGAGCTCTTCTTGATTGTTGAGGTCTCTGGCGGCTCATTCTCGGCAATATCTTATGTCAAAGCGATGAAACGTCCGCATGCAATGAAAAGAGCTTCGAAACCCTTGTGTAACGCATCGAAGGGCAAGGCTCCTCTAAAAGAGTACGACTTCACGCTGTGGTCCGTTTTGTCTCGGTCACCATGAGGCACTGCCATCAAGGCAAATCGCCAGTTACTCTAGTTGCAACTACCGGTAACACGCTGACCCAAAATGAACGACTGCACGTCGTCATTGAGGTCTTTGATACAAGTGCCTGCGCTCAACAAGCGAGTAGGGCTAGGAAACACACTACAAAAAGTTCAACGATGACGTGCAACGGAACTGCACATGTCCCTCATAGCAAAGTGTTTCAGACAACACAATGATTTTCATAGTCATATTCTGCTCAGGCTGGGATGGCCACGAAGTCGGCTCACTGATGAAACACATGCTTTGAGCTGCGCCCTGGCTCAGAAGGGTCGTGTTGAAGCCTATGCAGCCCCTTGAAACCTGCAGAACCCCGAATCCTCGAGTTGGAACTAGCCATGAACATCACATCAGAGTCTTTTTCCCTCCCCTGGGCTGGCAAGATCAAACTGGCGCTTCTTCTTCAGCAAACGACCCGACATGTGGGTTGTTCTAAACGAGAGCTCCTTTTGCAACTAATGTTTTTACCTCTTGAAGGTTTTGAAGTTGCTTTCCCAGTAAGGTTCTTGTAAACCTGCTGACTCGTTCGCACTAAAACCATCATAGTCCATGAGCGGTCCCGGTCCACGCTGGCGACTTGCTGCAGCTCACTTGCCTTGGCCACGGTTTGGGTGTGAGGATGCTCTGGCCAGGGTTTAGGGCCGTTTAGGGTGCTAAGGGTGTGTGTCTGGAAGGAAGGTGATGAACGCTCCAGGAGAATCGCTGCACTCTTTGCAAGAAAGTAACCAAGGCCTGAAGCCTTGTAGAGCACACTGTGTGCTCGCAGGCAGGCATAAGGTCAAGAAGAACTTCCGAAACTCTAAAGCCTCAACCTTCAAATCTCAACACACCATGTGGGAAAGGTTTAGGCCCCGGCTTTGGAGCTTCGAGTTCGAGTTTTAGGGCTTAGCAAGCACGGGTTTGGGAGGTCTGGGGGCTCAGCAGCAGCGTTACTTTAATGGCAATGGAAATTTAAGCAGTAATCATTGTCTTGTTGGTCGTCGTTGTCACCAACTCGGCCTGTACAATAGTGGTGACAGTACAGAAAATGACAGTAATCGCATTACTTGCAATCATCGACTACATGTTACAAGGTGATTTAGGTGAATTTTTAACATGAAAGGCAGCAGCACTTTCGTCTGCCAGGAGGCTCATCCTCTGGCCACGATCTTCGACAATGCTCAGCTTAATGCCGTTGCCCTGAGTCTTCAAAGGCTCGCGAGGCTTCGTTGGAGGTTACTAGGAGCAATGTATGTTAATACCTTGCACCCGAAACTGTAGATGGAGCGTTGGGTGCGTCTCTGCTGGTTTTACTGCTTCGAGCCCAATACGTGGAACAGCCATGCCCAGCACGAAAAACCGACTAGCGACCGTGGCTTGAAATGCACTCATGTAAGAAAATCAAGCAGCTTCGTGCAACCCTTGTTCTGGCGAGCAGTGCTGCCGACAACAATCACCAGTTCTACCAGCTGCTACTGCGGCTATTGGTAGTTATTGACCTTTCGATAGCACTCCTCCTGCTGCAGCGTATCATGATGTTGATTGGTAATGGTGTGAAACACCCTGCTTCGGAGCCCCACAGGGCGGCCTGGTCGCTACTCCTGTTGTATTTTGGGTTCATACCTACGTGCGACTTCCTTCAGCGACTTGTGTGGGGCCTGAAACCTGAGCTCAAAGCTTAGACTGGAAAAGCTTTGCAAGTGGCCGCAGCCTTCGAGGTTTAGCAATTGTCCGGATAGAGGTTGGGCCCATCGATTTCGGGTTTCGAGTTCTTGAACCCGTAGCTCTAAGAAGAAAAGCTTGCCTTGGGCAGCGAGATCCATGGCTTGTTGCCCGAGCCAATGAGAAAGACGTTCTCCAGGCGCGTGTTGAAGCTGTGCCCGGCAGCGTCCTGTGATCCGGCGTTGCGGTTTGGGCGTAAGGGTCTAGGCCATTGAACCTATGCATCTTCATCGAACTTTACTTGCGGCTTGAGTCTGTCATGCAAACACTCGATTGAGTAGAGCAAGAATCAAAGAGCAGACTTTATGTAACAAAGGAAACTCCGAAGTAAACTTAAGTGGGCTTGCGGGAACGCTTCGTGCCTATCAGCCCGGTTGGAGCCCCGTGAGGCTTTAAACTTGCGGCGATTAGTTGCGGCCCGAACGGCTCTGGAGTCGTGTCTCGACGTTTTCAAGGTGTGAAAGGAAGCGACAACACCCTGCACTTCAAGACTTCAAGAGCAATCCTTTTCGGAAGATGCCCCAACTCAATGTAGAAATCACAAGCCATGCTACCCTGAACGCAAAACTTCGGTCTGGAACGCGAACTGTTGGTTTCAAGCTTTACTGCTCAGCCCTCGTCTTGGTTTACTGGAGACGCAGGACGGGAGCGCGGCCCTAAAAATGGGAGTTTCCGAAAATAGGGACTTTAATATAGTACCCTAAATAGTAGGATCCTTATTATAAGGAACCTCCTTTAAATTGGGCGCCTGCGTGCGAGTAACAGCCCTGATCCTTTCTAAATGGCATTGAAGGAAGCATGAAAAACCGACGTCCTTGATGTGGACAATCTCGAACGAGCCGGGGTGCTTCTCACGCTGCGTAATGGTTCCGACTCGACCTGTCTGGCGATGGGCATTGCGTGCTTTCCTCCCCAGTAATGTATAAAAACCAAAAAGCCCCTAAAACTTTCAGATACGTCACCGACATGCCTGAAGCAACCTTCACACAGAATACTGACGAGAGCTGACCTCCCGTTTTCTCGAATCCAAGCACTTTTTTTGGAGATTCAGGGCCTCGCGGCTGAGGCTTGTGAGTTGGGTGCAAGTGGGCTCTTCTCCTATCCTGCTGAGGTCTCTGCCGATGTTGTTTCCACCGCTCACCATCACCTGAATTTCGGCTTCAGGCATGGGGCTGGTGGGATCATGAAATCGAAACATGGTTCAAGGTGTAGGGGTTTGGATGAGAGGTCGACCCCAACCATACTAATCGCGAGCTCAACTAGTGTCGTGGCTCTACGACGACGGCTGGTTCCACCCAAGCCGCGTGTGTAGCAGCAGGGGCAGAAAAATTATCTGTCGTAGTTGATTCCGTGGTGGTGGTGGTGCTGTGGTGGTGGTGGTGCAGCTCACCAGTCGCATTCACGATCTTCGAAAAAGCTAGGGGCCCCACCATGTTGCCGACCTCGAACTTCACGTGGTCCAGGATCTTCCCGCTCTCCAAATCCAGCCTTTTGGCTATTCTTGGAATTATGTGGGGGTATCGGGGTGTCCAGCTAGGGGCTTGGGGTAGAGTCTTCAAGGTTTCCGGCTTTTCTGCGGTTTGGTCTTGGGAATTCTTCAGGTTGCCGGGCCTCAGGTTCAGGGATCACGGGCGACAAATCTCGAGCAAACTGTTTCACCAGTACTTTCACGTGGCACGAACTCCCGTTGAAAGGCACCTGCAACTAGCTAAAGGTTTGGAGGCTACAGTATCGGCAGGATTCTAAGCCATTCTAAGCAACGGTGTCGTTTTTCGCAACCTCGAACATACCCTTATCCTACTCGAACAAGGAGAACCAGTGACCCTGAACTTAGACACGACTGCGTGGTTCACAGCTTCGGTCCAAGATTTTCTTGAGCGACCCTGCAGCGTTCCTAGGAGCTGGTCTCGATGGTGGAATCTTTGCGAGAGGCTGAACTGCTGAACCCGGGAACTGCTGTTGGGATTTTGAAGAGAACCGCATTAATGTCAAGACGACCACATCCCTTCTTCTCGATTTCGCGCTTGACAGGATTTTGAGCCATGCTCTACTGCAGTTGTTTAGGGACTGCAACAGGAATAGGCTGAGAAACTTGAGAAACTCCTGAATGACTGCGCTGCGACTGACTCAGGGATACAGCTCGTGTGGTTTTGCCGTTTCGCCATGCGCAGCTGAGTCACACCGATGGCGGCTTGGGATTCCAGATGTGGAGCTGATGTTCAGGCACGGCTTCGGGGCTTCGGGTCGCTTCAAGACGCTTTCAGAATTCAATTCGTCGGCGTCGAAGTTTCGGAGCTGGCTCGAAGTCTTTCAGCTGCCAACCTTTCAGCTTCTGCCTCCCAGGCTGCCAGTGGCTGGAAAGGTGGTCGAGTGCAATTGAATAGAGGCGGTGGCCGTATTGCCAAAGCTCGGAGCAACTCGTCAAACTTCAGAAACGTGTTTTTTCGGGACTTGCACTTGGGGCACGGAATCTTCACGAAAGTAAACTGCCCGCCAAACATCCTCGTGAGAGGACACGTGTTCGTGGGGGCGTTGCCAGGAACAATTTCGAGCAGGCGCTGTTCCAAGGCGCTGTTGAGCCATCTGGCGGTGTTCCAGGAGCCACCACCGTGTGCTGCAATGATGGTATCCGCCTGAGGTAGGGCTTGAAGATGTCGGCATGTCAGACTATGTCATAGTACGGTTCACGAGGACAATGATACGTAGGTTTTATGTACGTGTAGATTAACAACCACTGACAGTAAGGGCAGAGCTAATTGCTATACATGAACTTATTCAAACTGTGCAACAAGTCTTTCTCGCTCGCCCTCTCTCCGCAGCAGTCAGTGTTCACAGCTATCTCCAACTCAGATCTCATGCTTCTTGCTGGCCACTCTGGCGGCTTCAGCTGTTCTGATGTCCCCAGCACTGTTGCCGTTCTCTATCATTTTCACCGGATTTGGCATGGCGACTTCTCTCGTTGGAACAATATTGTATGCCGAAGATCTCAACTTGAGGACCTTACTTGTCGATGTGTCTGTGGGCTTTAGGAGATGCTTCAATTTGTGTGTTGTGATGTTGTCTTTGGATCGGCACATCGAAGTTGTTCAACGATGTCGATGTGCTGCTCCGGAGTCCCAGAATACCAGAGCAAATAGGATGCAACTGCGGCTGCTGTCGTGGCCCGTCATGGTAGCGCTGTAAACGCCGTAAATAGTGATTAATCACTTATCGACTTCATGGCTTGGCGATGTCATAGCGACGGCAGCTTCCCTGTCCGATTGAAACGAGAGTTTCAGTTTCAGTCTTTAGCTTCGGCAATACAGTCTTCATGCCCAGACCATCCCAGACCCGTCTTGGAAGCTCGTCACTAGCGGGGCCAGCTGACCCAAAAGATCGCTGTCACCCTGGTCTCCCAACAGTTTCTGGCCGTCAACCTATCGCATCTAGCCGTGGGCACAGCTGCGTCTACGGACGGCTTAGGATTCCGTCAGAAAGGCATGGATACGAGTGATTGAGTATCCTGTCATTAGCCTGGAGCCCTTGTAAGTCCGTTAGCTTGGCTTGCTCAGGCAGCTCGCAAGTTCCACTCGTCAGAACCCCTTAGATGCGGAACACCATACCAACAGCGATGACGATCCTCATATTGAGCGGTTTGTTGTTGCTAGGAAATGCTTTAGTGACTTTCGTGTACCACAAACCGACCAGTAGTGGAAAAGTGAAGTCACAAGGACTGTAAAGAAGATCGCCACGATTGTGAGGGTAATGGCCAGCAGTTGATGATGATGGCAACAGCGAGCAGGAACAATCGCAGTAATCACAGCTGTTGGCAGTAACGATGCAGTGAAGATCAGCTGTCTACGGCAAGAACACTGAGGATGCGGCCAATCCAAAAAGAATGAAGAGTTAACAATCTTCACCATTATCGAATACAAACGATTATGACGGTTGCAAAAGAAGCGAATGGTGATGGCCGCTACCATTACGAGCATTTCAATAGAGGAAACCTCTTGGTAATATCAGCAGCAACAAAGTTCAACAAACACGATCGCAATCGCCAGCCACGAAGAGTAGCAGTAGCAGCCTTCGATTCGATTAAGACTTCGGAGCGAACGTAGTGGAATGGTGCGGTACCTTATAAGAGCAATATATAGCAGTCCTACCATAGTAGCCGTCGTGATGCACTGCTCGGCCTGCCGCACCAGGAAAATTTGATCCAAGTAAGGGATGACCCCGAAGGACACAAAAAGCAGAGTGATGTTGGAATAGACCTTCGACAGTTGGCGGGCCATCTCGTCGCCGTTGTAGACATCCCGTTGCTCGCAGCCTTTTTGCTCGGGATACTTAAAGCAAATCTTCGAAGAGATGCGGGTGATCCAGAGGTAGAAGTTGGACTCTGTCGCTGTGATTCGGCAAATCTCAGCATTATAAAGCTCCAAGTTGTGCTGACCGGCGAGTTGCCGCAAGAAGCTGCAAGCATCTGCATATCTCTGCGGCTTCTGTCTCCATTGCGACTCGAACCACGGAAGGGCAGCGATTTGATAGGAAAGCATCAGAGGAGAACGGCCCTGGCATGACTCGTCCTTACCGAACTTGTACCAATGAGGGCCGGTGTATCCGCTGGGGCTTGTAAAGACGTGCTTCACACGCTGTACATATGCAGCCTCGCGTAAGCACAAGTCGGGGAAGGAGGCCTTCACCACAGAAGGGCAGTACTGTATTACCTCAGACGACAGTGACTGCCAGTCTTCGAAGAGATGAGGCCTGTCCTGAGACTTGTCTTTCTGGCCATCAGCATAAACGGATTTCCCAAAGCCATTGTAGAGGACAACCCGCGTATCATCTTGGTTGAAAATTGTTGTCTCCAGTAAGTTCTGCACTATGAAGAGGTTTTGCTGATCTGCTTGACAATGTCCCGGATTGCCTGTTGAGCAGTCGCCAGCAGATACATAGGTCAGACCCTCCCGAAAAGCCTTCTTCCTCTGGAGCCTCCACTTTGTCAAGGCAGCCGCAACATGATCGACCAGCTCACCCTCTACGTTCTCCTCCAGGATCGTGAAGACATGATTGAGTCCGCCGTCCGAGTCCAGCTTCTTGCGGACTTGCATCGAATTCTTCAAGGGATGCTTCTTGTGAAGCGGCTTCAAGAAGTCCATGAGATCGATGCTTCTGTTCATCCTACATTGGGCAACCCAGTGCAGCGTGCCCTGGGGATCCAAAACCTCTACAACGTCATACATCTGGCAGGACCAGACTTTCTGCTTCTCCGAATATTGGGCACAAAGAATCTTTGATGCACCATCTCCACAAAGGCTCACATGCTCGTCCTGCAGCTTTCGGTACTTCTGCAGTCCGAGCAAGTTCTCCTCGCAGGGGCGAAAGGGCGGCAACGTCGCCGCTGCGAACTGGTAGCGCGACTGATAAACCCCAGGCGCTGTCTGGGGCACCTCTGATGTCTGTGTCTGGGCCGCCTCTTTGGTGGTGGACTCTGTCTGAAACGACTCGGTGGACTCGGATTGAGAAAGATTTGTCACTGTGCCAAGCTCCTGCTTTCTGGCGACGGTGCCGGCTGCAGCTGCAGGTGGGCCCTTGTCGGAGACGCGGTGCAAGTTTATGAAGATACCTAGAGCTAGAAGAAGTCCCAGCACCAGTAGGCTAAGTCGGCGGTTACAGTACCGCATCGCCACATGGGGGTGCCGCAGTCGGACAAATTGTAGCCCAGAGCTCGGCTACCTGATTGCCCTTGTAGGCTTATGGACCAAAGGAGGGGACCCAAACCTCAGGCGGAAGCTCTGGAGATGTCTGAAAGGTCCAACCTTTGATTGTCCCACCATGCTTGACTATCTAATCCAAACTTGGGTAACTGATAGGGCCTAATATGAAAAGAGAGATGCTGTACCCCACAAAGTCAGGGACCATGGTTCAGACAGCCCCGATGTGAAACACAGCAACTCTCTGGCTTATTCTGGGGGCGGATGTTTTTGTGTGTGCGAAGCACCCCTAAGCCGTAAACAGAACCCAACACACGACAATCGCCAATCCAATCACATCCATGCTTTGCGGGTAACCAGCGATTCTAATTCTGGGATTGGGCCAGGAGCGAGCAGGAGAATGTATGCGATCTTGATTGACCGACAATATATCTACCGGCAGCCGAGACAAGATGAGAAAGTAGGAGTTCGCAAGCCGGCGGAGCTGTTGCACCCTGTCGGCGCAATCCTCCAGCGATCTTTGATGCTTCTCTTCTGCATGCTGGGTACGACGACAACGACCGCCAGCAACAACATATCCTGCACCTTTGTCTATGATCGCCATTGTGGTTGAATCTTAATCGCAACCTTGCTTCATTCCACTCTTGGCCATTGAGTACTAATCGTCGTTTGTGCTTGGGCCTTGAACCCTGATCCCCAATCCCTACTTGGTTGCTGAGTTCATAAGCCCCAAAAAGTGTACACTTTTAGTTTTATAGTGGGTAATATTATCCCAAAAAGTGTAAAGTGTATCCACTCAAACACTAAGCCTAGATCCCTGAACCCTCGTGCACTTCGGGGGCGGCACCGGATAGTGTCGTGAGCCTGTGGCAAGCCGGCAGATCTGGAGGATTTGCTTGATGCTAAGTGACTTATAGTATCAGTGTCCCCACAACCCGTATGTACCCTAAACCAGATTTGTTCAACGATCTTAAGGCCAAGTTACATCGTCTGGCTTCCCCTAAACCCTAAACCTGATACAACCTGGTACTGGTCTTTAAGTTAGCAATGACCATTTCCATTTTCTAATCATGCACCACCCCCTAGCACCCAAACCATAACAACCTATACCTCAACCCTAACCTCACCAAAATACCCATAGTAAGACCCACAATA
>BGNK01005323.1:2543-40192 GCA_003297005.1 Symbiodinium sp. clade A Y106
TATATATATATGATGGCCTGAGGAAGTGGTTTTCAGATGCCGAATGCACTTTGTTCCGCGACTCCTACCTTGCTTTTCGATGTGGCATTAACCGCTTGGCGCTTGCAGCTGTGGAGAAGCAGACTCGTTGGCACATCAGACCGAAACTACACCAACTTGAGCATTGTGCGTACGATTTCTTGCCAAAGAACCCCAAATATTATCATAATTTCCTCAACGAAGATTATATTCGGAGGGCCAAAAAGTTGGCCATCCGCAGCCATCCAAACTTTATGGCTCGACACGTCTTGTTTCGNNNNTCTCAGATGGAAAAAAGCCGACGTGCAACCGAAGCCGATTCGATGTGGGGGATTCAGTCATGTTGCACTCTGGTTTACATTTTCTGTGCGCGGCTTTCGTCCGACACTCTCCCCAATAGGTCGATAGTCACCCCTGCCATCTCATGATGTTAAACCAATTGAAATCTCCCAATCACGTGTCTCAAGCTTTCGCGAGAAAACCATATACTGTACGAAACAGAACTGTTGTTTTGGATACCTGTAAACACAGTAACAACCGGACTCATATGGCGACCGGCTCTATATAGCTATGCGGCTCTATATATGCGTCCGNTACGAAACAGAACTGTTGTTTTGGATACCTGTAAACACAGTAACAACCGGACTCATATGGCGACCGGCTCTATATAGCTATGCGGCTCTATATATGCGTCCGGACGCACCGTGCTGGTAAACTCTAAACCCTAAACCCTAAATCCTAAACCCTAAACCCAAAGCCTCCAAACAGCAGCAGCTGCTTCGAGAGCAAGTCCCAGTCTCGGGTTGGACAATGGTTGCACACATGCCAGAGACCTCTATCACCACACCAGGATATATCCAAAGGACCCTATGCTGATTATTCAGGCCCTTTGTAACTAACCCTATATCTTAAACCCACCTTGTAGGCTCCTAAATATATAAAACTGGTTAAACCAAAGAAAAGGAACTACAATGGCAACTGTAGGTACGCCGTAAACCCTAAACCCTTCTTAGTTGGGTATTCCGTTTCATCTGGCCCCTCCGACATTGGAGTTCTTGAGCCCTCAACAAACATACTGGGTTTTGCTGTTTCGAGTTTGGCTTTGGAATCTCGCTTCGGTCAGATATTGCATTCCTCCAAATCCGGCCGCACCGGGCCTGAAAATTGAAGGCGACACCCGAATAACCAGTAGCAAACCCTGATAAAACCCTATAGGACCGGTTGAATACTTTCGAAAAGCCGTAAACCTTAAACCCTCGCTGATGAGCTGGGTTCAGGTATCAAGTCATGCTTGGGATGGGAACCATGATGGGGGCGGCTCTCTCAGTGAAAAGACTTCCTTTTGCGAGGATTCTTTGCGAGGATGTTAAAGAATGCCTTGACTCCTGAAGAGCGTTGGCTCACGCCCTAGGCTTCATGGGGATTCGGCTATCGTTGGCCACGCCATTATCGACATTGTTGCTGGGTTGTCTCTGCCATGACTGCATGTATTCTTTCTGCGACCGCGCACTCTTGCTCATCCTGGACATGCAGCTATACCTTAACCTACCAAAACCTACAAAAAAGTAGGGTCCCTATAAATTCCATATTAGGGTTTATAATAGGAACCTACAACAAAGTAGGGTTTGGTAGGTTAAGGTATAGACTGGCCAAGTACTCAACTCGCCGAGTCGAATCCCATATACTATATACTCGTAGTGGTTTTCGTTCCTAAGCTACGGATAACTATGTGATAGTCGGTTCAGAATCCAGGCTTAACTCTGCAAACTAAGCTTATGATCAAGTCAATGCTCGTCTCGTCCATTCCGGGTCGTGGTGTGCAGAAAGTCCTCCTCTGTGTTCATCCAGTTTTGTTCTCGCTCCCCCATGTCGTCACAAACATACGACCAAACCCTGCAGAAATACTCATGCCCAAGCTCTCCAGGTGCTTTTGGCCATGAACCTTGCGCCACACTCAGTGTCTCTAGTGACTACTCTGGTGCTTCCGGGCTTGACCACTTAGGGTAGGATTTGGGTGACTTGTAGTGCTGATTCCGGCACGTCTTGGCGGCTTTAGGGATTTAGGGGTTCAGTTTTCAAACTCAGTGCCTGCACAATTGCATTTTTCGGTGCATGGTCTGGTATTCGATTTGAGAGTTTCTGTTTCGGACATCAAGTGCTCATGCGCCTCCTCTTGCAGTCCGAGCCTCCAAAATCAGATAAGCCATCCTGTCTTCCCTGGTCTAGGGTCGTGAAAATACCGAAGGCGGCGTTTGCAGAATCTCACACCCTGTGCTTCCGTCGCGCTAAGTGGGTTTCCCACAATGCCTGCGCCCTTTAAAGTTCAAAGCTTGCTGGCAGAATTGCTGTGACATATCCGCCCAGACGCAGGGCAACAGCTGAAGCTTGGTAGCCCACACACCCAGGAACCGCTAGGCCCCTGAGGGTCCATGTACCAGAATAAGGGTGTACCCTAAGGGTCCATGTACTCATATAGTATATACATTGGCCTTAAAGTACTCCCTATGTAGGTACATTGGGCCCAAAGTATAGACTATTTGGGTACATGGACCCTTAGGGATATACTTTGACCCCGGGCATAGGGATGCCTTTTTTTATAAGGCCAAAGTATGTACTATTTGGGTACGTGGACCCTTAAACCCCAAACCCTACAGATCCCTTGTGGAACCCTTGACGGTGACCTTTAAAGGAACCCTTAAACAATCCCTATTAAAAGGTACATGGACCCTTACTTGGAGGTTCATGGGTAGTTATAAGTAGGGTTATAAGTAGGGTAACTATACTTATAACCCATATTAGGGGACTTATAACCCTACTTATAACTACCCCTGAACCTCCAAGTACCCTAAGCCAGCGAATCCCAAGCCCTCTTTGCCGGAGGGCCCTAGGTTCACAGACACTAAACCCTAAAGCCCTAAGGCCCGGGAGCGCGGTTCCCCTGAACCTCCAAGTAGGGAAGCCTGAGCCGCAACGCCACAAGGCTCTCGGACTCGCGACCCCAAGCTGGCCCCAACCCGAATCTGTTTCAACAAGAGCCCCAACCATGTCGTTCTCTAAATTAGGGTTTAGGGATTAGGGTTTAGGGATTAGGGTTTAGGGTTTAGTGTTTAGGGATTAGGGTTTGCAGATTGAAGTCTCCAGCCCGTCAAACCCCGAATCCAAAGCTCTTATGAGCCCGAAGACCGGCTGTTGAAAAGGGTCTTTACGGCTTGTAATTATAGGACTTAAAGCCTTATATAGCGAATCCCAGAAAGTTGGAACATGGGTTTAGGAGGATTAGTGCTAGGATCCCTTATACTTTACATTAAGGGCATGAGGATACTAATGTTCCAACTTTCTGGCTTCTACTATAGGGGTTTAGGGTTTAGGGATTAGGGTTTAGGGTTTAGGGTTTAGGGTGTTTTGGGTTTAGGTTTAGGGTTTAGGGTGTTTAGGGTTTAGGGTGTTTTGGGTTTAGGGTGTTTTGGGTTGTAGCAGGGTTAAGGTTCTCGAGGGTTTAGGGTCAACGAGGAAAGGGTGTTGATTTGCACGGACCTGCACTGGAGGTGTCTCGCTTCTTCGGGCCGCGACGAATCACGGTCATCCACAAGGACAGCAGCAGGAGTAGTAGTAGTAGTAGTAGTTGTTGTTGTAGCAGTAACAGCCCCTGAGGTTTTTGTCGTTACAAGAGCTTTTGTCCACAACTCCGGCTCAGGTCTTACCTTTGGTTAGTAGGGAATGGAGGAATGGGGTACAATTATAACTACTATTACTACCATTCTTCCATTCCCTACTAGCCAAAGGTAAGGAATTGAAAACCCTAAACCCTAAACCGCGGTCCAGGGTTCATGTTTTGGCTTTTACTCTTTCGGGTTTGGAGCTCTTTTTGGCTGCAAGCTGCCGGACGCCGGATTCGAAGCAAAGCAAGGTTCGGAGTTAAGGCGGGGATGGCGAGGGGCAGTGGGAGGGGGAGGGGCAGACGGTAAGATTTAGGGCTCAACGCTCTAACGACATCTAACGCCCACTGATACCTGCTAAAACCGCTGATTCGACAGCCAGACTGTCGCGTGTAGGACTCAAGTGGCAACGTCATTCAGACGGGAAGTGGCAGGCGTGGCTAGTTGATGGACAGAAACGGCTCAGGGCTTGGGTTTACCTATAATATCCATTGCAGTTCCTTTTTGGGGTTTGACCAAGTTTATATTGCAGAATCCTAACCATAAAATTGGTTAACCACAAAAAGGAACTACAATGGAGACTGTAGGTAGGGTTCAGGATTTCGGTTAGTTAGGGCTTTCAGAATGCTCTTGGCGGCGGCACATCGGCCGTTACCGGAGAGCCCCTAGACCGAATAAAATGATCCGACACACACCTTACTTCGCTTGAGCTTCGAGTTTCAGCCTATGAACTACGTATGGCTTAATTGAGAGTCACAAAACACTCCAAGCCTTAAACCCTTAAGCCGTAAACCCTGGATGTTGGAGTTCCGCCGCCCTTCAAATAACATCTGACTCAGTAATTCTCTGAGTTTCATTTTTGTTCCGACTTTTGTCGCAAGGCCTGTCTTTAGTACTGCCCTAAACCCTAAAACCCTCAACTTTAGTACTGGGGTCGGAGGGTGGGGAGACCAAGGAGACATTGCAGTCCCGTCAAACCCGAAACCCTAAGCCTCTGAGCCCCGAAAGTTGAGGCTGAAGTCCCTGTTTAGGGTCTAGGGTTTAGGGTTTAGGGTTTGCTGTAGAGTGGCGCATAAGCGGAAGTATCTTGCGACAATGTAATTTCGAGTGCGTCGTCTTTTGACGATTGGCCGTTGGAGCCTGATTGTGGATGGCTCTTTCTTTTAACTCTCCCACCCCACGCCGTCTAAGGCGGCCAAACCACCCAAACCTATTNAGCCTGATTGTGGATGGCTCTTTCTTTTAACTCTCCCACCCCACGCCGTCTAAGGCGGCCAAACCACCCAAACCTATTCCTTTTAGGGTTTAGCACCTAAACTCATTCCAAGCTTCTCTGGCAGGGCAGGGCAGGGCAGGGCAGGGCAAGGCAGACCATGGCTGTGGAGAGGGGGGCAGGCGTAATGGGTCGCTCTGCGCCATCGAGGCTTAAGCGCCGCCCACCCACAGTGAGGTGGGCGCCTATGCCTTGAGTTTAGGATTTAGGGTTTAGGCTTTAGGGTTTAAGGTGTAGGGTTGTCGACTCCCATGACTCCCCTGTGCCCTTTTGCCCTGGTTATTCCACGGCTATCGCTTTAAAACCACATAGTAGGAAAAGGGTGCCCCTATTGTTAAGCGGCTGCAGGGGAAACTAGATCAAGGACCGCTGAGAAAACACTAAGCAGTGGGATCCTTAGGGCAATACGCCCTAAATCCAAACTCCGCACCCTTCGGGGCTACATCTCTCAATTGTGTGATTCCCCAAAGCCTGCTTCGACCCCTTGACAGCAGCTCTCTAGGAGGTGAAGTGTTTGAGTACTGCAGGTGAAGTGCTTGAGTACTGCAGCCTACCTGAAGACCTGAAGGTTTCTTTACTTCTTAAGCTCTTCAGCTACTCAAGAGCCTCTCGGCGCAGCCTCTACTAGTACCGGCTTGACGACCCCAACCGATGATTGCATGATGGTAGTCAGGTATAGTAATCCACTCGAAACCCTAAACCCTAAAACTTAAACCCTAAACCGGAAACCCTAAACCGTACTGCATGACTGTAATCCCGCGTCCAGGTCGCTTTGAGACCCGTCCTCTTCCTCAGCCGACTTTTCGAGGGATCCGAGTGGAGGGAGCCTGGCATCTTCAGCCCTAGACCCTAAACCCAAAGATTAAAAAAATGCAAACATTGAAGCTTTAAGCTTCAATCTCAAGGTGTTGAATCCGGAAACACTGAAGTTCTCTTCTAGCTTCATGACATCATGAGTCTGCGGTTGTCAACACTCAACAGATGAAGTCAAGTTCAGTTTTTTTCAGGGCAGTCCGGGCTTCGTAACAACGTAGCCCTTGGGTCCTAGTCCCACAGGGCCGAGATGTGATGAACATCCTTACCTAAAGACATGCTCAAACCCGTTGCAAATAGTCAGCATCAGAGCAATGATGCTTAGAGAACGCAAAAACTCGCAAAGTCCAACCTCTGCACCTGGACAGCGCAGAGCTAGGCCCAGCAAAAGACTGGCACAGACTGGTACAGTGTGGACAAAGCACCGCGTGCCATGGGTTTGCAGTGGTGGTGCTGTTGGTGGTGCTGGTGCCAGTGCCGGTGCAGGTGCCCTTTGCAGATGCTGGTGCTGGCGGTTTTGGTTCTGTCCTGGTTATGGTGGTGGCGGCGGTGGTGGCGACGGCCGTCTACGTCGTAGTGGCAGTAGGAGGAGGTGCAGGTGCAGCAGCAGTGGCAGTGGGAGCAGGAGATAGCAGTGGTAGCCGTCGTCGTCGTAGCAGCGGTAGACCTTGACTTCTAATACTCATTTCTTGACAGCCCGTCTCCTGGTCAGGGTCCCGAATGATTACTTAAGGGATTAAGGCAAGGACACAACAGGTGCTACATTTCAGGGTCCAGGGTCAAAGTCAAACCCTCAAGCCGCCCTACTTGGAGGTTCATGGGTAGTTATAAGTAGGGTTATACGTAGGGTAACTATACTTATAACCCATATTAGGGGACTTGTAACCCTACTTATAACTACCCCTGAACCTCCAAGTACCCTAAGCCAGCGAATCCCAAGCCCTCTTTGCCGGAGGGCCCTAGGTTCACAGACACTAAACCCTAAACCCCTAAGGCCCGGGAGCGCGGTTCACGTTAAAAAGCAAAAGATCCTGAACACTAACCCCTATAGCATGAGCCCAAAAGTTGGAAACCCAATAGCCTCAATCCTATAGAGTACTGTATAGGGAATCCCAGCACTACTTGTCCTTAATCCGGTTTCCAACTTTTTTGGGGTCTACTATATACCCCTAAACCCTAAGCTTCAGCAGCACCTTTTCAGGAAGCCTTCAGCCAGCTCTCGCAGTAACTCCGACCCACGCCTCCGAGCTTCACATGATACCCTGTGTCTCTCTTATGTACACCTATAGTCTCCATATGTCTCCAGTGTAGTTCCTTGTTTTGGTTAACTGGTTTTATATAACACTTGGCTAACCAAAAAGGAACTACAATGGAGACAATGGGCGCAAGGTATGCCGCATCTCCAACCATGGGCTCTTCAGGGCCTTTAATCGGCGCACAAGCCACCCAGATTTTCTGTTAAGACATAAAGCCCAATGTCCTAAATCCCTCAGATCCCCGAACTCCGCAATCTGAAGCTCACCACCCTGAACACGCCATGTTCAGAATCCCCGAGAGCATCGCTGTGCCTTAGGAAACCCGAAAAGCCCTCGGCCATGCTGCAGTGTACAGCGCCAGTTGGTACCTGCACAGCACCCAACGCAAACATAGGTTCCTCAGCCCGAAAGCCTAAACCCCTAAACACCCTAGGCCAAAACCCCCGACCCCGTGTCACTCACTGCCATCTGTCAAACTCCAGACCCTAAGCCCCCACAATTTCTCAGGAAAGACAGCTAGAGAGCCCCCCCTCATGCCCGCAGCTCGAACCTGAGCCATGGTTGATTGACCCCTCCCCGTGCCCGGTGCCAGAGCTTGGCCCTCGAGGTTGTCTTTGCTGTTTTGGCTATGACTCTCGCGGGTTCTATAGGGTTCTGAAAGGTTCTAGTTTATAGGGTTCTGTTCTATGAGGATTCTACAAAGGTGCTATGAAGCTGCTGTCAGAATCCTATCCGCAGGGCTACGAAGTTACTGCTTGCCACGGGGTTCTACCCCTGAAGTTGGACACACCCCATTCAGTTACTTGTAGCCATACCGTTTACAAGTAAGCGCACTCCGTATGATAGCAGCAATGAGCCTGAGTGTCAGCCAAAGGTTCAGCTGGAAGTGTTCAAGCCGATGCATGGTGACACAACTGTTAGCAACAGCAATAGCAACAAGAAAGATAGCGTCGTATATGCCTCAATGGACTGTTTAGATATTAGTGCCGTGGCGGTTCTGTCGAAGTGAGATTATCGGGCTGCCTCGTCGAACCCCGACCATCCGAAGGCCAACTGTTGCACGCCTAACGAGCTGGTTTAGGTTGGGCACTGCTCTCACTCTGTAGCAGTCGGATAGTATTGATAATGTAGCTCGCCCTTAATATGACCCTGATATAGATCGCAGCAGGGTGGGGGCATTGCGCAGTTTTTTTGCAGGGTTTAAAGTTGCCAGACCAAACAGCGGACACCCCATTTTCCAAATCCTCAAACTTCAAAACCCGAAGCACCTGGAACTTTACGGTTACTTTGGGTTTAGGCTTCATGGGTTAGTGCTTTAGGGCTTACCCACAGGCCCCAAAGTAGTTCCTTTTTGGGATGCCCTTATAGAATTCTAATTATGAACCCCCAAAAGGAACTACTTTGGGGCCTATGGGTAAGGGTTAAGTTAAGAGGGTTTCGTTGCAAGGGTTTATGCTTTCGGGTTGGGGGTGTATGGGTTTACCCTTTAGGGTTCAGGGACTTAGTTGAACCTTTGAGCACCCTCAACTCTCAACCTCGAACATTGTGAGGCTGAGTTCTGGAGCCTGCAAGACCCTGTCCTTAAATCCTAAACCCTAAACCCCAAAATTTTAACCCTAAACCTTCGCTGACTTTTCTTACAAGAGACTTGGGTGGTTGAAGCAAGCAGAATAGGCATATCTGGCCAGGAATATGCTTTGCCTCTTCTGGCAAGTCTGAACCAGGTGTCTTAAGAAGAAAGCCATCGAAACTTCAGAAGCTGAAGCCATAAACCCTGAGCCTTCAACCCCTTCGTCCTAAACTCTAAGCCCTAAACCCGAAACTCCTAAGCCTCAAACCCCTAAACCCTAAACCACAAACCCTCATTAAGTCTGAACTCAACACTGCTCCTCACCCCTTAGACTGGGTTCTTGTCAACGAACTTAATTTAAGTGATCATAATCGGGATCTATAGTAAATAATAGGGTTTCCATACTATGGTAACTTAAATTAAATTCCTTAACCCCTAAACCCTCATAGAGCCCTCAAAGGAACCATAATAGATACCCTAAAGGATCCCTTATAGATCCCTTAAAGGAACCCCTGATTATGGTAACTTAAATTGAGTTCCTTCACCAAGAACCCCTTAGAGAAGCGATGAGGCCAAAAGATGCTCCAGGCCAAATCGCGTTTTGACTCTATCAGTCGGCCCCGTTTAGGGGTTCAGAGTTTTGAGTTTAGGGGTTTTGGGGGTTTAGGGGTTTAGGGGTTTAGGGTTTAGGGGTTTAGGGTTTAGGGTTGGGGGGGGGTGTTAGGGTTTAGGGTTGGGGGGTGTGAGGGTTTGGGGTTGGGGTTCTGGGCTTTTTATGGGGATGCCTGCAGAGTTAGTAATCATATCCTCTTTCCAGGCACTATAGTTATGCCAGCATGCATGTTCGACAACTCTATCCTGCGTGTCAAGGCCATCAGGTTAATCATGTCAGTGTCAGTGTGTGTGTGTGTGTGTCGAACCACAACTGAAGAAATGGGGTTGGATGGTAAAGTCGGGTAAAGGCTTCTGTTTGCATGTTTCAAGGCACCTTACCAGGGTTGGGGCTTTAGGTCTGTGAGGGGAGGGGACGGATCATCATCTATTCTTCAAAAGTGCTCAGCGTTTAAGGTTGATTAAGACAGTTTGTGAGGGTTTAAGTTTACAGTTTCAGATTGGCTCTAGCAAGATTTAGTAATTGATATCGGCATGGCTTGATAATATCCAATTAACGCTTGACTAAACCCTAAACTCCAAATATCTTGAGTTGTGGCAGCCGCAGGTTACTATAGGGGCCTTAAGAATTACCTATACTACTATGGGGGATTCCTTGTTAGCATAGTATAGTGGGCCCCAAAACCCTATACTAATTCTTCAGGCCCCTATATTATAGTACCCTTATAGATCCCTTATAGTCACCCATAAAGGACCCCTTTAAAGGAACCCTATTCTAAGTATTATTATAAGGCGCCTATGTTACAAACGCCCATGCTCCTAAGTCGGGTCTAGGGGGGAGGTCTAGAGTCAGTCAGGCTCAACTATCTCGGCACTCAGGGTGTACCCGGTTTACTCTAATCATCGAAATAGTAGCCGTAGCGGTACTAATCATGAAAATAGTAACGAGCATAGTAGTAACATTTAAGATGAATCATAGCACTAACAAAAACAATGAACAATGAATCATGGGGTTCAAGGCTTTCAGGGCTTCAGGTTTCGAGGTGCAAGGCCTTGGGCTTGTGAGAGGGGGAGAATTTGCGCGTCTAGCGGGGTGGATCAAAGCAGATGTACTTTCGACGCAGGCAAACAAGGGCAACGTGATCTCCAAGTTTCACAAGACATCCCTGGAGATCCGAAACCATGCTGCGGCCTTATTCTCGTCTTTAGACTATTATGAGCTCGGGTGTCAGTTGCCCAAGTCATGGCAGGGCTCTAGCTTCCAAAATTCCGAAGAAGCCCAGGCCGCAAACTTCGAGTGCCAGGATGTCACAGAATTCCAGGGCTAGAGCGACAGTCCTCCAGTTCAATGCCTTTATAGTGGCTCCAAACATCTACTTACCTATTATTTTCCGAATTACACCCTGTTCTATTCTGTAAGTGCGTTATCATGGCCTACTTTGTGGATTAACATTTCGGTGGTACGAGTACAGCTTGAATGCCGCAATCCAGTTGCTTCACGCTTTTGTGTCGCAGCTGGCCAGAGCTTCTGCAGCATTCTGTGAAAGCAATATGCAATCTAGATATCCAAAAGAAACATAATTCGACCAATACCAACTTCAGGCATGTTGAACGAAAAGACGTGCTGCATCCCGCTCAAACGATCTCGGCCCATGCCAAGGAGTTGAGATATTACCTCGGCGTCTTCAACCGACTGCTTGGGGCTCATGGAGAAGGGTTTTTTCGAGGATGTGGGCCCTTTCACTCAAAGCCTTAAACGGGTTTAGGGTTTAGGATTAGATAGACACTGTGTGTCAAATAATAAAATCCTTAATCAAGCCCTAAACCTTCCCGAGAAAGCTTTTATTCGAGATCCTACCACAGCTTAAGCTTCCCACCATGGAATCCGACAAGCGGGCCCATCGCCATAAGAGACACGTTCACCCTAATATAGGTGCCTGAATAATTACCTATTCTCTTTTGGGGGTTCCTTCTTATATTTATAGTATAATGGGCCCCAACACCCTGTTTTAATTATCAAGGCCCCTACATTACTTCATTGACCCTAGGCCCAAGCCACAGGTCCGCGATTTCATCAATCCTGGCTGGATTCGCGTCGTCGGCGCTGACGATGAGCGTGCGCCATGCAGCGGGCGGAGGGCCTGTGAGTGCTTTTGGATTCAGGGCTAATCGGATTACCCATAGGCCCCAAAGTAGTTGATAGAATTCTAAATATGAACCCCCAAAAGGAACTACTTTGGGCCTATGGGTAAGCATTGCCGGGCTAGAAGGTGGTGGTGGGATTCGGCATGTTACAGATTAGGGTTTGCGGCTTATATGGACTTTTTGGATGCATGGGATCAAGGTGAGCCAGATTAGATAGATTCGAGCCGGATGCCATCCGGAACACCTCCTTTCTGAGTTCTTCTCCAGGACCCAAGACAAGGTAAGATTGAGGTATTGCCACTTTCTCAGCTTGCAAAATTGTGCCGAGACCCGGGATCGAGCCAGGGACCTTCAGATCTTCAGTCTGACGCTCTCCCAACTGAGCTATCGCGACTAGACATTGAAACACGTGCCCGAAATCCTGAAGCCTAAACTCCCAAACACCCTAAACGGACACATCACCCCAATATGAGGAGCTTCACTGCACCTCCTAAGCTCCACGCCTTAATCCCTAAGCCCCAACTTCGCCTCCCGACAAGAACAACCCAGACAGTTCCAATATCCAGGATTATACCTTTAGTTATAGTCGGATCCCTTGAGGTATATTCCTTAATTAAGGGATATTGGAAGGTCTGGGAAAGTCATGAGGTACCCGACTGGGAGGACTCCCTCCTTGTGGTGGCCTTCCTAATCTTCACTGGTAGCGCCTTTGGGATGAACCTGATGGCCCTGGACTTAGCGACGTTCTTGAGTCTGATTAGAAGCCAGTTCATCAGGGTTTTGACCTATAGGGTTCAGGGTTCGGGGTTTAGGGGCGCAGTGGGTGCGCTTCTTTAGAAATAGGGTCGCACCCACTTATCGCGCGCTTGCGTCAGCATGTAGTCCCGCCCCAACCACCCCAACTATTCTCAATTAGGGTTTAGGGTTCACCCCCCAAACCCCCCTCAAGGGGGGCTTTCTTGCTCNGCACCCACTTATCGCGCGCTTGCGTCAGCATGTAGTCCCGCCCCAACCACCCCAACTATTCTCAATTAGGGTTTAGGGTTCACCCCCCAAACCCCCCTCAAGGGGGGCTTTCTTGCTCTTTGCTTCCCTTCGCAGCTCTGCATGAAATGATCACATTTCAGAGCAAACCACAGCTGAGATGAATTGGTGTGGGGTTGTAGGTCCTCGCGGCCTGTGCCGGCCTTGGGCAGGGCAGGGCAGGGCAGGGCAGAGCAGGGCAGCAGGAGGGCAGCAGGAGGGCAGGGCAGGGCAGGGCACAGGGGACGTTCGGCCGGGGGCCTCGGTCGGAGCCTCGAGTGCCCATGCAAATGGTCAGCGGCGCTCTCGGCAGTTTAGGGGTTTAGGGTTTTAGGGACCTAGAGTGTCTAAGTATGAACCCAAACTCCTGAATCGTACAAGGGCTGATTTAGGATTGTCGCTCTCGGGTTCAGAGGGTCAGGCTTCGGGCTTAGATGGTCTGGAACTTGGCACGGATGTTTGCTCTTGGGCTTTTGGTCTTTGATCACCGGCCTACGTACTCTGGGTGCCAGCCGGCAACCCTGCCAGCGTTGAACTCGAAGGATAGGGCTTGTTGGCAGCCTCGGCGTCCAATCGACACCATATACACGACAACATTTCGTTTTTTTTGGGGACATTTCGTCACCTTGCTTCCTCATCATCGGTGCATATCGGAGTGAAAAGCTGGTTCGCGAACATGCACTGTACATGCGACATCCCCGAAATCCCAACATAGGCAACCTGCAGTTCTGCGCAAACCCTCAATGCGAAAATCAGGAGCTTGAACTAGACATGGTCTATGAAGGTAAGCATGGCCCTTGCCCAAGGTAGCACACATCCAGTCGAAAAGAATGGCTCCGGGGCAACGTAACAAGAATCAACTGGTAAATGCGCGCATCCCAAACCAAGAACCCGATCAAATAGGCCTTCTCTAATAGTCTCCACTGTAGTTCCTGTGTTGGATTAGTTTACAGGATCCTCAGTATAAAACTGGTTTAACTGGGACAAGGAACTACAATGGACACTATAGGCAGACCAGTCCGAGATTAGACTGAGCTCTTGGAGGGCCTCCGCACTTGACCAAGCTGCTGTTCGTTTGTTCGTTTAGACCCCTTTTTTTTTCAGGCTGTTTGTTCCCTACATGGGCTGTCTTATACATCAAGAAAAGATTCCGGTAACTGCAGCACTGCAACCGCACGTCCTGAAACCCTAAGCCCAAAACTCAGAGACCTGACGAGCCTAAACGCGGCTTTCTGAGCTGATGAGGTCATCTAAGTCCCTGAAACCTTAACCCTAAACCCTAAAACCCCAAACCCTAAAACCTAAACCCGAGGTCATCCTCATTGCGACCTTGTGCAATCTTTGGGGTCCGGGGAAGGCGCCAAGACCCTTTCGTGTTTCGGGCTCGAGCTGGGGTCTCCTTAGGAAATGATTAATAATATAGGGGCCTAAATAATTACCAACATTATTTTGGGGGTTCCTCATTATAATTATAGTATAATGGGCCCCAAAATCCTATTCCAGCTATTAAGGCCCCTATAGCAGGTAGGCTAATGTCATTTATCCGACAAGCCCAGGAGGGTTTTCAACATTTTTGCGTTGATTCCGAGCGGGCTGTAATCAAGTCTGTAGAGTAGGACGTACTCTGGGGTGTGAAAGGCGATGCGTTGAGTACTTTTTCAGCGTCTACTTGGGGACTAATTTTGCCTAAGGCGGTGCGTTCAGCGTCTAGTTGGGGATTCGTGGTCGGTTTAAAGCATGGCACTGGCTGCGAATGATGTTTTGCACAAGTCTTACTGGGTACGAATCCCTGTAGTACATGGGGTTTGTTTGGATCCGATGCAATGTCTTGCTAAATCTGCAAAAGTTGATCCGATGGAATATCTCTCTGGCCGGTTCGTGCTGCAACGGGTTGACGCCTTTGCGGTACCAAGCTTTGGGGTCTAAGTAGTCGTCTACTTGCTGGTGAAATTATTTGTAGATGGTGTCCCTGCACGATGGCGCCCAAAAAAACGCGCACCGATGCGACGATCAAACGCTTGTCATGGACTTCAGTCTTCGGTGGGCTTCGGGCCACATATGAGGGGTCCGGCTTCCGCGCGGCTTACGCGGACCTTACGCGGTGCTTACGCATAAAATTTGGTGGTAAGTAGTACTAGTAGTGGTAGTAGTCGTCGTAGTAGTAGTCGTCGTAGTAGTAGTCGTCGTAGTAGTAGTCGTGGTAGTAGTAGTAGTAGTACTAGTAGTACGTAGTAGCAGTAGTAGTAGTAGTAGTAGTAGTAGTGGTAGTAGTAGTAGTAGTAGTAGTAGTAGTAGTAATAGTAGTAGTAGTAGTAGTAGGAGTAGGAGTAGGAGTAGGAGTAGGAGTAGGAGTAGGAGTAGGACTAGGACTAGGACTAGGACTAGGACTAGGACTAGGACTAGGACTAGGACTAGGACTAGGACTAGGACTAGGACTAGGACTAGGACTAGGACTAGGACTAGGACTAGGACTAGGAGTAGGAGTAGGAGTAGTAGTAGTAGTAGTCGTAGTAGTAGTAGTAGTAGTAGTAGTAGGTAGTAGTAGTAGTAGTAGTAGTAGTAGTAGTAGTAGTAGTGGTAGTAGTAGTAGTCTGTTGGTTTCACAGACAAGCACTGGGTATCGTTCAGGGTATCGTTCTGGTATCGCCCAGGGTATCTTTCTAGGTCCACTTAGGACACCCATTTTTGAGCAGTAGTAGTAGTAGGAGTAGGAGTAGGAGTAGGACTAGGACTAGGACTAGGAGTAGGACTAGGACTAGGACTAGGACTAGGACTAGGACTAGGACTAGGAGTAGGAGTAGGAGTAGGAGTAGTAGTAGTAGTAGTAGTAGTAGTAGTAGTAGTAGGTAGTAGTAGTAGTAGTAGTAGTAGTAGTAGTGGTAGTAGTGGTAGTAGTGGTAGTAGTGGTAGTAGTAGTAGTCTGTTGGTTTCACAGACAAGCACCGGGTATCGTTCAGGGTATCGTTCTGGTGTCGTTCAGGGTATCTTTCTAGGTCCACTTAGGACACCCATTTTTAGTAGTAGTAGTAGTAGTAGTAGTAGTAGTAGTAGTAGGAGTAGGAGTAGGAGTAGGAGTAGGAGTAGGAGTAGTAGTAGTAGTAGGAGTAGTAGTAGTAGTAGGAGAAGGAGTAGGAGTAGGAGTAGGAGTAGGAGTAGGAGTAGGAGTAGTAGTAGTAGTAGTAGTAGTAGTAGTAGTAGTAGTAGTAGTGGTAGCAGTAGTCTGTTGGTTTCGCAGACAAGCACCCCCGGGTATCGTTCAGGGTATCGTTCTGGTATCTTTCAGGGTATCTTTCTAGGTCCACTTAGGACACCCATTTTTGAGCCCCACTAGAAGCGCCAGAACCCTTTAAACACCTGTATCGGAGGCCACTAAAACCCCTTTAGGAAGCTGTATCGGAGGCCCCCCAAGACCCTTTAGGAAACTGTATCGGGAACCCCAGCCCCCTTTAAACACCTGTATCGGCACCCAAAACCCCTCATTGACACGGGCGAATGCCCAGCATACCATGCGGGAATGGATATTCCGTTGGCTTGGAAGCGTATGTCGTCAGAAGTTTCTGGACAGCGTCTACATGGGGATTACCGTTGTTGACACACACGCAGACCATTCTTCGGGGACCAGTGCATGCACGGCGTCGCATGGGGATTGGTAGGTTATGGCAACTAGAACTCTGATTTGCACTACCTTGCACTGCCTTTCTGAATGCGAGCGTCTAGTTGGGGATTCGCATAACCAACATCCAATGCACTGCCTTTCGCGGTTCGGTGTAGTAGAATATGGACTCAATCTTAGATTTGTGATCGACCAGCTAGGACATAGAAGCCATTTACACTTTGCTGTTGTTTCGGCTGATTTCACAGTCGACATAGCCAACGTACTGTGACAAATAAGTATGGTGGGTTTTTTTCGGGTGCCAATTGAGTAGGGGAGTGGGCCTACCCGACCCCCCGACAGTGCCCTGCAGAACCTGGTATAGGATACCCCTATATTACTATTATTATTATTATTACTATTATTACTATTATNCGTCGCATGGGGATTGGTAGGTTATGGCCTTGAAATCGGCTTGAAAACTATATGTTCGGACCCAGGCGTCCCCAACTAGAACTCTGATTTGCACTACCTTGCACTGCCTTTCTGAATGCCAGCGTCTAGTTGGGGATTCGCATAACCAACATCCAATGCACCTCCTTTCGCGGTTCGGTGTATGGGACTTTCGATCAACTATAGGGGACGTCAATAGAAGACCGTCAAGCTAATCCCGGGCACTAAACCAAAAAAGGGCCTTAATGATTAGAATGGGGTTCGGGGTATATTATGCTATAGTTATAATATAGATATATATTAAGGACCCCCCAAAACAACCCATTCTAATTAGTAAGGCCTCTACATTAACCACTCCAGAATACGGGGAGCCCCCACTCTGGCACGGTTTAGGCTTCCTGAGGCCCCTGTATGGTGCTTCTTGCAACAAGCCAGCCATCTCTTAGTTGATGCAGTGTCGGAGTTCGCCATGTCTGAGATAATTTTAAGGTTAGGGGTTCCCTAAGGGGTGCAGTGATTAGGGTGTTTCTGTGGTTGCTGATTCTGTCTTCGAGAGGTGAGGTAAGATATTCACAAAGACCCCGTCGAGAATTAGCTCAAGGCTATGTCTACACAGTTTTCTGAAATTTGGAGGGGTCATGGCCATCGTAGCCGCCATCACTGTCAACATCGTTAACTGTTACAACAGCAGGGGCAGCAAAAGCAATTAAAAAAACACAAGATCATCGTACTGCTATGGTTTAGAACTAGAACTTCCCCATCACCATCACCACCGTTACCATCATCATCATCATCGGCAGCATATGTCTGTGTAGAAGTTGTGGCTGCGCGTGCTAAAGGCTTGAAGCCCCTTTAAGCCTTAAGCTGGAACTCGTGCAAAAGCCAAAAGCTGTGAACAGAAGCCGAAATCCGCAAATCTGCCCATTGATGAAACCCTATAAACCCTAAACCTAAACTCAAACACAAAGACCCAGTGATTACAGATTTAATCCCAGTGTCATCCCGGACCCTGGACAGGAAGCGAATCCAAGACCCAAACCCTCAACCCGTTCTAAGAAGGTCACCCACAAGGCCTGAAACCAAGAGCCAAGATCATATATCCGAAGCCCCAAGAATTTCACAACCTCTTGAGATTCTGCTAAACTCTGAAACTGCATCCCCCGCAAAGAAGAACGAGGTCATGGTACCCAACTGAACCCTTTAAAAGATCCTAAACCCTAAACCAACCAACCAACCAGCCAACCTAAAGCCGCGCGAAGGTTCTTCAACTACCAGGTTTCCTTCTTTTGGGCAGACAAGGCTTTGCCTGGGGGCCTGCTGCGTTCTCCTTGCGGAACGTAATTGCAAGGTTTAGGGATTTTAAGGTTTATGAATTCTAGGGTGCAGGGTTTAGGCTTTTAGGATTGTGTAGGGTTTAGAAGTCGCTGGTTTACAGGGCTTCAGGGTTTAGAAGTCAAACCCGCCAAGGAAAGCTACTCCTTTGCAGAAGTACGAACTTGTCTTCCCTCTTCTTAACATGCTGACGATCATCAGTTAAGTTCAGCAACTAGATGCTACTTGCATACATCAGGTTTAGACCCTAGACCCTAGGCCGTACACTCTAGACTTAACTTGCGAGAGGAAGCCTTCTCGAGCAATTCCTGCAGATCAGCGAGTGTTATTCCCCTAGGGGTCCATGTACACAAATAGTATAATTTGCCCAAAAGTACCTATATAGGAAGCACTCTAAGGCCAAAGTATATATATATATATATGCACATATACATATATATATATATATATATATGTATAAACACATATACATACATACACATGTTTGGGTATATGAAACTTATGGTTCTGGAAGATGATGACTTTTCAGAGGCCAAGCAAGGTTTTCCAAGCCTCCGCTTAAACCCACAATACGAATTGAACCAAGTCTTAGGTATCCCCTGGACCCTGCATGCTAAACCTTCATCACCTAAACCCTCAACAACAGACAGAACGAAGTGAGGAGTTGACGCAGTTCTCGGACATCGACCTATCGAGGCCTGCATGCAACGGCCTGCGCCTCCACTGAAATTTCAGGGTTTACCTTAACCCCAAATAACCTACCTTGTTAAGGACTTATATAAAGAAATCATATTAGGGAGCCCTAAAAAGGTAGGTTCCTCAGGGTCCAGGTAGGGTATATGATTTCGGGTCGGGAGGCTTTGGGTTTAGGATGTCGGGTGTTCGGGTTTTGCAGCCAAGGGTTGAGGCTTCGATGATTGTTGCTTTCGGGAAGGTATCTAGCTGAGAAAGTTCGTTTCATGCAGCGCCTGGAGCGCCATGTGGATCCAAAATTAGGACCTGCCTGATGCGCATGGCTTGCCAGAGTAAGACACTTCGATTCTGCACGAATTCGCAAGCAGCCTGAGATAATGAAAGATCTAAGCCCCTAAACCCTAAACCTAATGCTTCGCACGCGACAAAACCGTTGACTTGAGAGTTACCCCGTCCCGAGGCTCCAGTAACTTAAATAAGGAGCTACTGGGTTACCGAGCAGAAGGTTAGGAACCACCTATATGGGTAACTGCAGCATTGGGGTGGATGCCCCACAGATCTCAGGTGGGCTGGCGTCAAGCAAAGAGCCCGGGCCATCGCGGAACGGAGCGAGGCAGAGCAATACCGCTGGTTGACTCTTATTCCATGATGACCTAATTGTCTGAAGTTTGTTCCCTTGCTCTCACTGCTGCTTGATGGCGGTTGTTGATTCTCTCTCTGTCGCTTTCTGGCTCTCTCTGTCTCTGTCTGTCTGGAGCTCTTTCTCTCCATCTGTCTGTCTACTTGTCTGTCTATACCTATCTATGTACGTGTCTGTATCTAGCCGGCTGTCTATCTACGTATCCATCTATTCGCGTGTCTGTCTGTCCGTCTATCGGTCTGCCTATCTATCTATCCTTCGCAGCATTGCTCATTTGTCTCCTGTCTAGGTCTGCAGCGCGTATCCAAGGCTTAGTTTAGGCCTTCATACTAGGGTGTATAGGTTTAGGGCAGCAGGCGGACGAATCTTGCGTTACCCTCGCTACCTTCAACCATGTGAGATACTGATTGGATTTAGGCTGTAACTGGACACCCTGAGCAGCCTACCTTTTTAAGGATTGATGTAAGGAAATGAATAATGTAACGAGGAGCCAAGGTATTCCTTGTTGTGGACAGTGCAGGGTTTTCTCCATCAGCGACACGCTCCCCAACAGGAGACCTTTTGCGATGGCTGTAAGGAAGACTTGCCTGTTCCTTGGCAGCACCCCAAGATTCTCAGACCTGATCCTCCTCTCCTGCAGCAGCTTGATCCTACCTACTCGCTCATCTAGTAGACTTTTTTAGGGTTTAGGGCTTAGGGTTTAGAGAAAACACTACTTGTTTTCATGTAGTCAACCACTTTTGGTATTAAATTTCGGAGTCCAACAGGTGGGGCAATCCTGCTCTAACGGTTTGTGTGTGTCTCGAGCAAGTAGGGGATGTTTTGGGGTTTGGATTGGAGGATGATTTTTCACCCTCAACTCGCAAAGTGTATGTTCTCAGTAACTCGAGACTCCCAAGAAAGCTATTATGCCCTTTGAAACCCTTCACGCAATGTGCCGAGAATCTCGCCCAGAGGTGCTGTTTTAGGCTCCATGGGTTTAGATTTGTATGATTGTTAGTTTTGGGATCTGTATCTTGCAGCAGGTCCAGGTTTCAAATGCCATCCCAGCACCCCCTACAGCCCCTACGTTTTGCTCGGAAACTGTATCGGGTTTAGAGTTTAAAGGGTTTAGGGTTTAAGGTTTAGAGATGTTTATCTGTTTAGATTGGTTTAGGGTTTAGGGTTGTTAAACCGACATCGACGCAGCGACACCAATGAAAAGCGATCCTTAGTTTCCCGGACCGCCCGATGTTGCTTCGTATGCGCCCTGCCTTCAATCGGAGGCGATGTGGCGCCATGCGCCTCTCGGCTCTGCGGAGTGGGGGAACGTAGCCCTAAGGGTCCATGTACCCAAATAGTAAATACTTTGAAATTTGGCCTTAAAGTATGGACCCTTAGGGTAAGGGTGGGAATGCTTACAGTAACAGTCCCAGCAGGGTCCTGTGGGTCCTTTCTGAGACATTTTCCGGGTTTAGCGTTGGAGATTTAGGGTTAGGATAGCTTATATTGCGCGTGTGTGTGTGTGCATATGTATATATATATATATATATATATATATATATATATTTGTATATATATATATATATATATATATTAATATGTGTGTATGTATGTATATATATATAATTATATATATATGTATATATGCAAGCCCGAATCGAACCCCCAAATCCTGGACCCAGAAGACCCTCACCTCTTAAGCCCCAACATCCTAATCCTGAACTCCAAAACAAAATTGAAACACATGCTGATAGATCCCAGGAACGGAGACGTGGATGTGTCGGACTTCCCGTTCAGCGCTGCGAAGGCTCTGAGTGAATTTAGTGCTCTGAATTTGCTGTAGATGCGAAGCCTCCAGGGTTTGGGTTTCAGGGTTCAATTTTACCCCAAAACCCAAACCCTCAAAGGTTTAGGATGTAGGTTCTCGGTTTAAGGTTTACGGCCGGGCTGAATTTAAGGGTGATATAGGTTTAGGGCTTCAGGGTTGGGGTTTTGTTGTTCGGGATGTTAGCTTTCCTGGCGGGGCGGCTCGGGTCTAGTCCGGGGGTTCTAGGGCTGACGGATAAGAACATTCCAGCCCTTAGTTTAGCCCTTAAGCCCTAAACCTTCTGCCGTGCTAAGATAAGCTACAGCCGAGAACATCCCGACGCCGATGCAGAGTGGGAGTTCCCGCCTCTTCATACTTAAAGCTCTATGTTCACGCTCGTATCAGCAAATCTCGCCGCAATGACCCGTACTTTTTTGTGACAGGCAAGGTCCAATAATTAAACGCTAAACCCAAAACCCTAAACCCAAAACCCTAAGCCCTAAACATATTGTGAATTCGTAGAAGACAGGCCGACTGCTACCTTGGAACAATGGTGCTATCAGTCACTGAGCTCCTCTGCGTCCACCGCTGCACCGCGGAGCTTTGACAAGAAGGGATTTCAGGATAGGGTTTAGGGGTGTAGAGGTTTAGGGTTTAGGGGTTTAGGGGTTTGGGGGTTTTGGGTTTAGGGGTTTGGGGGTTTTGGGTTTAGGGGATTTCAGCTTCAGGGTTCACCGACACCAAGTCTTAGCAAACATAAACGACTCCAAGGATCCAACACGTAATGGGTGGTTGTCCAAATTATGGTCCCTTTCTGGGTGCCCTAAATATTAGGTGCCGTATTTTGATAACGACCCAAAGAGGGACCCTAATTTTGACAACAACCCAATGACTACTTTCAGGACATCCCCTGTCCAGTGTTAGAGTAAGCTACCCCGATTCGTTTGTGCCTGAAGGTGTCGGGGTTTCGAGGCTTGAAGGCTCAATGCTTCAGAGGACAAATTGAATGTCTCTCATAACAGAATAAAGCGGGCGGCAACATCACGCCACGAGCCAGAAGCTAACTCACCAGAAGCCGCCTCAAGTCTGATGTTGTTCATCCGAAGGCCTGCAAGATTGGCACGAGTACCGCCGTGTAACCTCCAGAATCTCCCTTTAATTATTCAGAGCTCGTAGTAAGCGTTTAACACGTTGTCTGTCATGCTCACAAAAAGCAAGCTAACTACTAAGACCGACCCTCAAGGTTCACCCCTAAACCCTAAACACACGCCCACGCTGAGACAGTTTCTGTGCCTTCTTGCTGTGGCCTTCATCCTGCTGCCCAGCCCCGGATGTTCCCACTGCAACCACACCTCTTCTTGTTTTGGCCTGTTTTCTAGGGTTTCAACATGGAGGCTGTTTTGAGATCCCAATATAGAGTTTAAGGGGTAGAGGAGGCTTTTGAACATCCATAGAAGGTAGGAGTAGGGAAGCCTACTCGAACCCAAGCTCGAATCCCCGAAACCGGAAGATACGTATCTGATGGAGAGAAACCACACATGTCATGCCCCTTTGCAGACTCTAACTTGAACCTTGGAGGTACTAAAGCTACCAAAAGGCCCAGAGCCTGACAGAGACCTTAACTTATAAATTACAGCCCAACAAAGCCTTAATCGGGCCCTAAACCCGCAGCCCAACCCCAAACCGTAAGCCCCCGAGTGACTTGTATGTAGCCCTGAAACTGTACACTTGAAACCCCCAAAGGTTTAGGGTTTGAGAGTTTCAACGGCCCGGAACCTGAGATTCCAAGGTCCAATTGCAAGAGTCTGAGCCCCGAAGTCCAGGGCAACGCATTCTCTACGCTACACCCCAAAATCCCTAAACCCCTAAACCCTAAACCGTATAAGCCTTCAGCCAAGGTTGACATCAGCGGTGTAGCTCACAATGCGGATGCGCAGGTGCACGAGATGCTGTGGAGGAAGGCCTCCGCGAGGGTATAGTACAGGGGCCCTCATAATGAGAATAGGGCCCCATGCTTAATTCAATTATGAAGGAACTGCAGGGAATGGTTTGCATCATTTCGTCGTTCATAGTTTGCAGTACATATGTATGCATGTATTCATTATGTGCTTGTCTGTCTGTCTGGCTCTCTGCCTGCCTGCTGAAATTACTCCCTGGTTCTTAGTAGGGAATGGGGCAATGGATCCCAAAGACTTATACACTTGAATACCAGGGTTAAGTGTAGAGGGTGTAGGGAAGTCAGAGCAGACACCGAGGTTCTTCAGATGGAATCCACACTACTCCTTGCCAAGCCCTCCGACAGGCCCTAAACCCCAAAGCCTGTAACATAAAAAGGGGCTTGAATATTTACCTCTACCATTTTGGGGTGTTCCTGACTATAAGTGTAGTACAATGGGCCCCAAAACCCTGTTCTAATTGCTAAGGCCCCCACAGTATGCCCCAGACCCTAGGGGCCCCCACAGTATCTCTTGCCTTCGTGCGCACCGAAGGTGCAGCTGGAACTGGAAGGCTCCTTGTTGAGCTTCACATTGGTAGTTGTCAAAATTATGGTCCCCCTTTTGGGTACCCTAAATAATAGGTGCCGTACTATATTAAGGACCCAAAAAGGGACCATAATTCTGACAACCACCCACATGGCTAGTTCTCTAAATTGGGATCCTTTTTGGGGTTCCCCAAAATAGTACGGCACCCTTATAAGAAACACTCTGAAAGGGCCCCTTATTCAGAGAACTACCCATATGGCAATATGGTTAGGGTCCATGGCTTTTGTCATGCGACTCCCTCGGGGATTAAGAGCGTTCATACCGTGGGGTTGAGGAAGTTTCGGGCTTTTAGGGGTTCGAGAAACAGGGCATGTAAACGGTTTTAGGATGTTCGGGCACTTTTGCGCTTTGGGGCATTTCTGAGCTTTTGGATTTCACGCTTCAGGGTGGGGATCAGCAAAGTTCGAGGCCGGCTCACATGCTTTGGCGATCAGTTTTACATTGCGTTTTAGGGGTTTCAAGAGATGTTGGGTAGGAGACCTACTTGCTTCGCTTTGACGGACGGTTGATTGCCGAGTGGTCTGTCTGCAGTCGTTTTTTTGCTGTTTTCTATCAGCTTGCACGACACCCTATTAAACCCTCAATCCTAGAAACCAGAGTGCAGCTTTGCTCTTTTGGAGAGAAGGGTTCGGATGGAATTTACTGGTTTGGAGACCGTCAGGCTACCAGACCCTAGACTGCCTGCCTAGGCAACCCCCAACCCCGGCGCGGTTCGCAGTATAACACCTGCAAATGGAACCTTACACGAGAGCTTCAGAAAACAGCGGACCTAAGTATTCACCCTAGATTGTGGAATCCCTAGCTGAATGAAGGTCCCCTTGTTACCTTTCCGTCCAGATAACATGGCATTCGAAGCCCTCGACCCAAACACCCCGACCCCAAGCCCTAAAGTTTAAAAACCATATACCTAAACCTTGAACCCAACAATCCCTTGAGCACAAACATCAAACATCGTAACCAAAAGCAAGAAATGTCCTCAGGAGGACACAGCGAGCCTAAACCCCCAGCCACATATACTTATGGACTCTACAACACGTCAACACAAGCACCGGAAATTTAAGAGTCCTAAATACAGCCAATTTGTCAAGCCTTCTCCTGACCCCCTGAACCCGAACCCTAAACTCTGAACCGCCAAGCCGCAAACCTTAAACCTTAAGCATCCTTCCACCCAAACTCCCGAAATCCGATACAGCCTGGCCCCTGCTGCAAACCCTAAAACACTAAACCTCAAACCTTCGGACCGAGTTGCCGCCTTCCCTATGGAGAATTCTTGGATAGCTTGTCTGAGGCTGGCAGGACGCGAAGAATTCCTTCAAACAAAACACCTGACAACCCCAGGCTTGAAAGACTATAGATCACCTCCCCCATACGCCCCTAAACCCTAAGGCCCTAAACGCGTGAGACCTTACGGACCCACAACTTGAAGACCCCAGAGTAATATAGGGGCCTAAATAATTACAAGTACTATTATAAATATATATATATATATTTTTTTTTTTTGGGGGGGGGTTCCTTATTGTGATTATTGTAGAATGGGCCCCAAACCCCTATTCTGATTATTCAGGCCGCCTATACTCTCGCACCCTTATAGTATCCCTTATAGTAACCCTAACATAGAGCCCCTAAACGGCTCCCTATATCATAAAACCCCACTATAGATCCCTTATAGACCCCTTTAAAGGAACCCTTTAAAGGAACCCCCTAGTCTCCATATTAAGGCCCCTGGCCCCTACTATGGTACCCCATAATACCCTTATAGTAATCCTATAGACCCCTTTAAAAGGAACCTTTTCAAAGGGACCCTTTACAAGTAACCCTTAAAGGAACCCCTTTAGTATCTCCCCAGGTCTTCTTTTCTTCTTCGACTTCCCTTTGTCGCACTTGGAAGCCTCGGGATGGCCTTTGGCTCCTTCGACTGCTTCGGACTCTCCTTGGAGGTTCATGGGTGGTTACTTGAAGGGGCAGGGGACTTAGTAAGGGTTCCTAAAGGGCACCTTAAAGGGATCTATGGGGTTTAGGGTTTAGGGTCTACTTGGAGGGGCAGTGGACTTAGTAAGTAGGTTAGAAGTAGAGTTATAAGTGCCCTAAATGGAGTTACCCTAATTATAACCCTACTTATAACCAACTTACTAAGTCCCCTGCCCCTTCAAGTATAAGTGGGGTTATATGTAGGGTAACTATACTGATAACCCAGATTAGGGGACTCATAACCCTACTTACATTACTGCGTGGGGGGCTGCTCGGGTTTGGGGTTAAGGTTCACGGGTTCAGGGTTCAGAGGTACTTGTAGATCTTGTAGGGCGTTCAAGGTTTAGGGTGTTAGGGTGTATACACCCTGCGAGATGTATGGTCTTTTTTGGGGTATTCTATGGGGCTCGTTTATAGGGTTTCATGGTGTTCGTTTAGAGGAGTTTGCAGGTAGGGCATTCAAGGTTAGAGTGTTAGGTTGTATAAACCCTCTTCTAAACTAAGATGTATAGGGTCTTGGGGTGTAGAGTACTGAGTACGAGGTCCAGGCTTCAAAATCTCGGGGTGCATTTTCTCGTGTTCTTATCCCGTAGACTTCAATATCCTGGTCCTAAACTGTCAGTAGCTGAGTAGGTACCCCGGGGCAACCTTAAGCCTTTTGAGGCTCATATATTCCTAGCATGATGAAAGCGGTGAATCTGTCTTGGGCCAGAGTCGAACTTGACATGTGGCATGTGGGTTTTTCATATGGGTGGTTGTCAAAATTATGGTCCCTTGTTGGGTCCTTATTATAATACTGCACCTCTTATTTAGGGTACCCAAAAAGGGACCCTAATTTTGACAACCCGCTCTCTAGGTCCCAAAAACAGCACGCCGCCCGTACAAAAAGGACCCTAAGAAGGACGCCCTAGTTTAGAGAACTAAGGGAACCTATTGTAGAACCCTGTAGTGCCCTTGAATGGAAGCCTATTGAAGACCCCTACAGGATCCTAAGAAGGACCCGAGTTTAGAGAACTACGCATATAGTACCCGTATAGAAACCTAATAGATCCCTTTCGCCTTAAACCCTCAACCCTAAACCCTAGATCCTATAAACCCTAAACGACATGTTGCCGAGTTGCCTTTGCTGCGAAAGCTGGGAGCTGCGTTCCGCTACACCTTCGGCAGTGTGGTGCCCAATGAGTGCGACTTGCTGGACGGTGCGAGGCTCTTTCTTGCAGGTTCGGTAGACTTGGGTTTTGGGGTCGATTCAACCCTGTTTACAACCTTCAATGAATCATTACGTGTTTTGAGCGTTTCTTTCTTTTAGTTTAGGGTTTGGGTTTTCGGGTTTCGTGTTTCGTGTGTTTGAGGGTTTGGTTTTCTGTTGAGGCTTTGGGCTTTAGGGTTTAGTGTTAATTAAGTGGTTTAGGGTTTCGTTTGTTGTTAGGGGTATGGGTCTTCGGATTTTAGGGTTTGGCGTCTACATTCCCGTCCAATGTCGTTGATCTTGGCTTCACCGGCAAACTATCCAGCCGCATTTTCGTTTGAGCCAGTTGCTTTGAAAAGGCATGCCGTTCCCTAAACCCGAAAGCCTAAACCCCTAAAGCCAAAAGCCCAAAACCCTAAAACCTGAACCCATTGCCACATATACTTCTCACGGGGATCTTCTGACAGATGAAACGGTCAGTGGTTTACCATAGACAAACGAACTTCATGACCTAGAAAGCATCTGTAGCCCCAAATTGTGTAAATAAACCAGAAAACCCTAAACCGTTTGACATGTATGCTTCCTCGCGAGCTTCTGACAGGTGAAACACAGTCAGTGGGTATCATAGACAAGCGAACTTCATGACCTACAAAGCACCTGTACCCTTTCAAGGACCGTACATAAAGAAACCACAAGACGGAATCTTAGAACTGTAGGCCTTGTGGGCGACAGGCATTTACCAGGTTTAGGATTTGGGATTAGTGTTTAGGGTATCTATATGTTACAACAATGCAGGGTTCTATTGTAGGACTTACTGTTATGATTTGGGAAAGTACTCCCCATAGCAGCACCTAGGATCTTTGGGAGTGAGCGCAGCGGGAATCAAATAACACTTTGTAAGCGGTGGTTATGGGTAGCTGATGGTGATTGAGGGTAGGTGGCTCGGGAAACTCCTGTTCGCTTCGATCCACTGCAGCAGGGTTTAGGGTTTAGGGTTTAGGGGCTGCAACTGAAAAACAACTTGCGTCGTGACTGAGAGAGTCTGTTGTCAGCAGAGCTCGTCTTGGCCCCACACCTGGAAACCCTAAACCTAGACCAAGCCTCCAATTATTCCCCTGTAGTAACACCTCTCAACTCTCATTTTTCTCCGCCACCTCCTACATCGCAAGCCCTACGGAACATGTTCGTTTGTTCACCACCGGAAGGGCTGACGAGCTGCACGCCAACGTGATGTCAATGTTGGAGGACGTGTGTGTCAGGTTACGGGAGTAGTGTTGCTACCCTCTTCATGTTTCACTGTACATCTCAGTAGAGATGGGCCTTGACCTGCGTGCGGAGAAGTGAGTAGTCACTACACTTCAAAAACCCTTCAATGGCTGAAGAATGGCTGTTTCTTCTTACAGTTCCTGTGTCTGCGCACTCCCGGGCTAAGCCCTAAGCTGGAAGCTAAATCCCAACCAGACCTCTCAAACCCAAAGCTGAGAACTGAACGACAGTGGTTCTGTTGATGGACAAACACCTGAATAGTTTTCAATGGCAACTCTTCACGAAACTGCTTACAGTGTAGCGTGCGTAAGTACTGTAGGTTCCTGTCCATCAGCATTTCTGCGTCCAGCGGTTACGTTGAGCTGCTCTTAAACCCTACAAGCCGTGAATCTAATCGCCAAAACCCGAAATCCGCAATCTTAAACCCAAGCCCCTAATGCCTGCACACCGAGGCCCTAAGGCCCCTAAACCTACCACTGAATCTAGAAAACCTGCACATTAAACCTCTAATTTAGCTTTCGAAGACCAACCCTAAACCCTAAACCCTGCAAACCCTACCCTAAACCCTAAACCCTAAACCCTAAGCCCTACCCTAAACCCTAAACCCTGAAGACCAACAGTAAACTTCCATCCAGCAGGATCGCGCCTTTGACCCGGAAGAGCTCCGAGATGCTGCAGAAGCCGCAACCCGCTTCTTAGCCCCTTTTATGGGAGTTTCCGAGAATTAGGGGTATATTTGGGGGTCCTTATAATGAGGATCCTACTATTTAGGGTACTATATTAGGGTCCCCTATTTTCAGAAACTCCCATATAGGAAGTGAAGAAGTGGGGTTTAGTGTTAAAGGGTTTAGGAGGCTCGGGATCCGGGTGTTTGAGCAGATGGGATTTTACTGACTGGTACCTTAACCCTGAAGAACCTACCTTTTTAGGGTTCCTTATTATGATTTCCTTATATAAGTCCTTAGAAAGATATGTTCTTCAGGGTTAAGGTAGGGGTTATGTCGCCATAAATGGTATCATATTCGGGAATCCCAAGCCATGCTGTCTTAAGTGCCGCTGATAGCTACCTCGCTACTTATCTATCTGTCTGTCTGTCCGTCCATCTATCTATCTATCTATCTGCCTACCTGCTTGCCTGCCAACCTAGCGACCTATCTAGACACATAGTTCGTTCGGATACATAGACATTTACGGTAAGTATCGACCGATCGAATAGCGAGCGAGCCAGCGAGATAGACAGATTGATCGGCAGATCGGTAGAGATGTAGATAGCTAGATAGATAGGTAGGGGGATGGGTAAACATAGTTAAATAAACCGATAGGTAAACAGAGATAGACATATAGATAGATAGGTGGAGAGATAGACATATTATGGCATGCCACCATTTGCAACTTGTTAAAGCAGCCTTTTGCACCTTGTTTAAATTACACCACTGATCCAACTCCTACCCCTTCAGATGTCCCAGTGACGGACGTTACCACTCCAATCCAGAACAGTGCTCCAAAATGGGAGTTTCCGAGAATAAGGGGTACCTTATTTTGGGGTCCTTATAATAAGGATCCTTCTATTTAGGGTACTATATTGGGCTCCTCTATTTCAGAAACTCCCAAATGCCACTCTGAAAACACCTTTGACCTAGAACCCTGAATGCAAAACCCTTAAACCCTAAGATCATCAACCCTAAACCCTCGAGTTCATCTGCAATATGCAGACTGGGATGGGTCGTTAGGAGCCGACTTGGGCAGGCGCACAAAGAAGGCCGTCATCCTAACTTAAAAAAAAAGAGTTCATGGAAGGCTTCCTACCCTAAACCCTAGAGTTCATGGAAGGCTTCCTACCCTAAACCCTAAACCCTAGAGTTCATGGAAGGCTTCCTAGACCTGCGGGATGCCTGTCCCTTCGCATCGGGGGCGGCGATGTTTTTCGGCTGGCACAGCAGAAGGTACCGGAGAAAGGGTTTCCCAGGACCCTTAGGGTTTAGGGCTTAGGGTTTAGGGTTTAGGCCTTACCTTCCTGGGGCTCCTTATTATGTCCACTTTCTTCTGTCCTTAGGACTCATCCGACTAGTCTAAGGACCCTGCAATTGGGTACCTGGGTGTAGGATGCCTGTCTGAGGCACAGCATTGTCGGGAGGATATGATGACTTACGTAATTGACGTAATGGGGAGTTTCCGAAAATAGGGGACCCTAATATAGTACCCTAAATAGTCGGATCCTTATTATAAGGACCCCAAAATAAGGTACCCCTTATTCTCGGAAACTCCCATTATTGGCTATTGGGACCCTTAATTTGTTTGAACCGGCTGTACTCTGCACCCTAGACTCCGAAGCACTTCTGCGACAGGAGTCGGATGGATCCTGATGTCTGAATCTGTGGAAGTGTTTGGGGCCCGGTTTATAGTCCTTTCTTTTGAACATGGACCTTGACATTTCGAGCTTGAGTATGGGTGTGGGCCTATACCGATTGCGATGTGTTCGGAATTCTTCGGCGGGTCTATAGCCATGGCGGTCATGAGATATGTAATCGTTCTTGTTGAGAATATACTGATCGTGTAGGTTTCTTGTAATTATACACAGTTTCAAGATTTGGGTATAGAAAGTGTGTAGGAAGGAGATTTGTTTATTCCATCTACTTCTCTCTTGATGTATGATCAGTGATTAATGCTTCTATATTGGTGGACAAAGCTCGGACATCAGAGAAATACACCCGCAAAGCAAGGTTGGCGCTTCTGCGGGCGGTGCAGCTCTCGAGCAAGCTGGCCGTGCAGGCAGACGGTCGTGCAAGGTATTATCTAGATTTTTTCGGGTGCATGACGGCGCGAATACATGGCGATTATAAGGGCGCTGACGTGCGGATTGGGGCTGTGTTTGTACTTCAGCCTGGGGTTCCTTAAACTGACTGAAACCCTTAACTAACGCAGACCCTAAACTCTAAACCCTAAACCAAACCTTTGTTGGAGTCTCCAGGCCAAGGCCCGGAGTGCGGACCCTGGACGCACATTTGCCATACCCTACACCGCCTGTTTGGGCGGCCACTGAGTCTTCAGTTCATTCACCAGAATGCACTGAGAGTTTCAGTACCAGTAATAACAGTGTTTGTCATGAGTGTGATGCACAGCTCGATTTGCCAAAGACGAAGCAGCTTGACTCACCTTCCTCAACACTGGTGATATCGGACTGACAACTCTTGTCTAGATTCTTCTCCGACGAGAAAAGGAGTCTTATGTCTCCTTTGCTACAAGCTGAGTTGTTGGGACTTTTGAGAGAGTGATTTTTCTAGCTGGCTCTATTCATTCTTTCCAGTTATTCAGTTGTGTTTGAGTTTTTTTGAACTGCTTCTAGTTTTCTCTGGCTTTTCCGCTTTGTCTAGGCTGTCATAGCAAACTGGAAATTGAGATGAGGAGGCCCACAAGCAGCCAATAGCGAGAGTGGAAGCAGTGCCTGGCTTTGTGGAAAGTGACACTGTGGCCGGGAAATTGAGGTCAGAATGACGGATGAAATCATTTAGCCTTTCCACCGCTTTCCATGTTCATAGCTTTTCACAGCCTCGCACAGTTTTAATTCGTTTTCAATGCATATAGTTTTCCTGCAAATTCCCGACATGTTCTGATCTTTCTTGCCTCAGCTCGCGAAGAATAACCTGTTTAGTTTACATCATAATGCTTGCTTGAATCCTGCCAAATCCGGAGCTCCCCCAGCCCTAGACCCTAAACCCTAGGCTTATGTAGTCCGGGCTCTTAGCCGGAACTTATCTGTGCCACCAACCTCTTTAGACCCCCCCCATGGTCCCCATGGTTTAGGGTTTAAGGTTGAGGGCTTGGGATTTAGGATTTTGCGTTTAGGGTTGAGGGTTTGGGATTTATGATTTTGTGTTTAGGGTTGAGGGTTTGGGATTTAGGATTTTGGGTTTCAGGTTTCGGGTTGAGGGTTTAGGTTCAGGGCTTTGGCTCTATTGGCTCGGGTTCACCGTTGATTGCAGGAGAGCGACTTCTCCTGGATGCTCCTGGATGCCCCTAAGCCTTGGGAAGGGTGGAGGGTTAAGAGTTTAGGGGTTTTTAGGGTTTCGGGAAGTAGGGTTTAGGCTATATATAGCGACTGTTTAGGAGGGGTGGAGGGTTAAGGGTTTAGGGTTTTCAAGGCTTTGGGTTTCGGGTTGTAGGGTTTATAGGGGCAAGTTTAGGGTTTAGCGTTCGTGTCCGGAGTTTTGTGCGGAGTTTTTCCTTTTGCTTCGCCGAAGCCCAGGGGTCCGAGCATGTTGGGCCCCTCCACGCCGCATCTCCTTCCCCCCCTGAAGACTTTCCAGCCCTTTCCCTCTTCTTTAAACCTATATGTGCCTTATGTCAGCTTGGGAGGATCGGGCAGACGTAAAAAGGAGTTCAAAAAAAAAGAACCCTCTCCACCTCTTTAATCCGGGAAACACCAAGGATCTTAAACTCGAACACACAATTGTTCCCAGAAACACAACCCCGGCCGGGAAACACAATCCCGGAAACAGATTCCCTGAACACAATCCGGTCCCGCAAACACAGTCCGGGTCCGGAAACACGTATCCGGAAGCGTTCAAGAACCCGCCACAACGACATTGAATTTGGAATCGTTGTTTTGCTTGTTTATGCGCGGCGGAAACACATTTGTTTCTTCAACTTTCGTATGTGTGCTTCTATTCTATCCGTCAAACATTGCAAGCAAGGCAATGATAGAGGAGTCTACATGGCTACGCACGTTAGAACAAACAATCTCTACTTATCCAGGGCTTGAGAGTTTGGGGTTCAGGGTTTGGGGCTAGGAGTTCAGGTCTGGGCTGGGGGTTGAGGGCTCAGGGATTTGGAGCAGATATGGGCTGCATATTACTTTAAGAAACAAGAGGGTTTTGGGCTCCAGAAGCCAATATAGGATTTCCGGATCAGGGCTGGGGGTTTGAGGACCCCCTCTTGCACAGTTCTACGAGCTCTTTATGCACAGCCTCGTGCGGTCTTTCGTTTTTCGGGACAGGCTGTACAGCTTAGCTCGCAAACCACAACGCGACAGTATGAGACGCTCTGCTTAGGCTTGGGCTTGTGGTGGAGTGCTGTGGGCCCACGGGGCCAGGACATAAGGGTCTAGGATTTAGGCTTAAAGGCTTAGGGTTTAGGGGTTCGGGTGCCAAGGTCGTGGGGATCCAACCGAAACTCTTAACTCCGTTTAGGGCTTTAAGTTTTCTCAAACCTTTGACGTCCTGAGGATTCCGTTCACAGGTCTAAGTACGGTGTTCAAGGTTTGATGGGCATTGGGGGTGTTATACGGTTGATCTGAGGACGGCTTTGAGACGCCAAAGAACGGACTCTAGGTTTTACATTCCGGAACTAAACGCCAAATTCTAACCGCTAACCCCTAACCGCTTAAACCGTAAACCCTAAACTTTCAGCCCCAAACGGACTAACCGGGACCAGTGGGAGTCGAATATTCAGGTCCGGGTGAGCTAGTACTGATGTCTCCTTACAGTCCCTTCAGGGTTTCGGGTTCAGGGGTTTAGGGTTTACTGTATACCAAGTTACTCTGACTCGACCTGCCCAGATATAAACCTTTGTAATGACCCGCAGAGTAGGGCTCATAGGCATTAACCTACCAAACCCTGCTTTTCTGTGGGTTCTTATTATACACCCTAGAGGCAATTTATAGGGATTTAGGTAGGTTACAATTATGGCCCTTCCCTAGACCATCTGCAGGGCCCGGTCTCTGGTGAGGGCATCTCCTGGAACAGAGCAACCATTGAAGCCTTAGGCAAATTCACAATTTCGGTTTTAGGGTTTAGTGGGTTGGGCTTCCGGGTTTAGGGTTGCAGGTTTTAGGATTGTAGGTTTTTTAGTGTTTTAGGGTCTAGGGTGTTAGGGTCTTAGAGTTTAGGCTGAAGGTTTCGGGAGCCAGGTCTCATGCACCGCATGAGTCCAAACCCAAAGCCACAGAGCCGCAAAGCTGAAATACAAAGCTATAAGCGGCAATGCTCCAAACCCGAAACCGAAACCGACCGAAGCGATTGATTTCATGATAGTTCAGTGTCTGCACGCATGTGGCAAAATTGGCAACTTGCAACCACCCCAAACCCTAAAGGCCTAGACTCTGACCCCTCCCTAAACCCTAAACCCTAAACCCCTAAGCCCAAGCCCCTCCACCTATTCCCGGAGAGCTGAGGCAGTGAAGGTGTGGGATGTCGTGAGTGGGTCCCGAGTCGGGGCGAAACGACGCCGGGTCCACAGAAGGGTTTGAGCCAGAAACCCGAAACCTAAACATCCTAATATAGGAACCTGATCAAAAACTGAAGGTAAACTCAACTTTTCAACTTTTGGGGTCCTTATAAGGTAGTCGATTCTGAAAGTTTGAACTTTTATTTCCATGTGCTTGGGGCCAGTGAGATTTTAATTATAGTATCACGGACCCCAAACCCTATTCCAACAATTAAGGCCCCTCCATTAATGACTCTGAAGTCTCTTGTAGGATTCAGACTTGTGGCCACAGGTTTCCAATACGGATTTATTGGGATCTATGACGATTCCGAGTAAGTTGCTGTACTTTCAACTTCCCCGAGACGAATCAACACAAAAAGGCCTGGTAGTCCGCAACCCCTGCGGAAAACCTCCACGGTTGAGCCAGCTGTTTGGCTTTAGACTCAAGCGCTCAACTCTCGACAGCGACCTGATAAGCCTTAAACCTTTAAATTTAGCCTCTTACCCTAGAACAAGCCTTAAACCCTTAAATTTAGCCTCTTACCCTAATTTAGTCTTTTACACTAACAGCCTGAAACCCTTAACCTATGCCCCGAGGATACTTCTACGATGCGCTGACAACTCGCTGGCCGCGTCTCAGCCGGTTGAAGTTTTTTTGGATACATGTTTCGACTTTAGATATAAAGGAATCATGATTTGAAGTAGGGTTGATATTACCGTTTTGGTGAGTGTAGATAGGCCTCCTTTTGAATATTGGTGAGTGTATATATTGGGTTTTATTATGGGGGTACTAGTAATGTAAACCATACCCTATTTGGGGTTTAGGGACGGTTTTCGACTTATGATTTAGGGTTGAAAATCTAGGGGGCCTTGAATCGGCTGGGGTTTGGTGCGCCCGGCAGATAAGCCTCCCCTGGGCTTGCTTGAGTTGGATAGCATAGGGGCCGGAATGATTACCTTTACTATATTGGGGGGTTCCTTATTATAGCTATAGTATAATGTATCCCAAAACCCTATTCTAGTTATTAAGGCCCCTATATTAGCTAGCGGTGGTGGTAGCAGTAGTAGCAGTATTTGTAGTAGTAGTAGTAGTTGTAGTTGTAGTAGTAGTAGTAGTAGTAGTAGTTGCAGAAAAGCGTGATCATGAATCCAGCACGACTCAGGCTCTCATCGTTTGTATATACGCCTGTGTATATGCTGTACATGAGCGCATGCATGTCCGTCTATATCATGGCGACGCACCAAACTCACGAATTTTTACAAGCCTCGTCGCTGTCAGCCGTTGCGCATGATGCTTGTCATTGCAGGTCTGCTTTCCCGATCCCATATGGCGCAGTGCGTGTTTAGTCGCCATTGTAGCATTGCCTGTGAGTTCAAAGAAACGTGACCGACTTGCAAACGCACCCAGGTGGCTCGAGCTCATAGAACGTGTCCATGCTGGCCGAGGCCGGATGCCGTGCCCAAGGTTTCAATCAGGAGAATATGTTATCAATCAACAGCGAAGCAGCATGCACGGTGTCACAGGTAGAGGTCGCGAAGATGCCAGCAGTCGGGCCATACCATTTCGTCGGCCCAGGCGAACGCGATGTCACATTATGGCCTGTGGATGCGAATGCGTGTCAGGAAGACAAGGCAGACTCCTGATTTGCATTGTTGCTTCGGTCTCTACACAATCCACTGTCCCATGCCCAACAAGGCTTTATCGTTGTGTATAGCCCGACGTCTCCGACCAAACACTGTTCACGTAGCGTCTAGTGGAATTGTGGAGCTCACAAGGAACCAAAGCCAGCTCCTATAGTATTTGCACCAAAAAATGTTTGGATCCGTCCGTACTGCAGTTCGTCTTTCCCTCACGGGTGCACACAGTCTGCCGAAAATACAGTCATGTGGAGAACCCGACACACATGCAAGAACTGCGTCCGATTGAACTGTTGAATTTCAGTACTGCGTCGGGTGCTGGTTTTGAGTTCTGGGTTGCAGGTTTTTGATTCGGGCCTTGGGGCATATAAGTTTGAGATGAGCTGAAGAACTACATAGGGTTTAGGGTTTAGGGTAGAGTTGCATTGCCGTCAAGCCTGCGCAAGGTAATCGGAAGTTGTGAGGAGCGAGTAGCCGCGTCCATGGTTACCCGGCCTGCATTTGCTGCTGTAGATACAGGGCTTTCTGGTATGAGACTGTTTGGAGTTTCAGAAAAGTAGGACACTTCATTCAAGGTTCGGTAGAATAATGACCTTATTGGGGTCGATTCTTTTCGGCAACTCCCAAATTGTCAATGTTTCGCGCAAATAGTCGTGCTTTTCGGGTGTATACACAAATCCCAATCTGTGATGATATGTCTGGATCTAGTTACAAATATATGTGTAGCTACATTTTTCATCCACACATATGTGCGTGTGTGCGTGTGTAAAGAGAGGAATGCAAAAGGACATGAGTTGACCCATAAATCAGTAAACCATCAACCCATCGACCCATCAGTCAGGCAGTCAGGCAGGCAGTCAGTCAGTCAGTCCGTCAGTCGTTCATTTCATCAACCTGTCAGTCAGCCAGTCAGTCAGCCAGTCAGCCAGCCAGTCATCCAGTCAAACAGCCAGTTAATCAGCCAGTCATTCAACCAACCAATCAATCAATCAATCAATCAAGCAATCAAGCAGTCAATCGGTGAACCAAGCAAGCAATCAATCGGCCGACCCGTCAGCCAGCCAAGCAAGCAAGCAAACAATATTGGATATAGACATATATACAAGTATAACTATGTGTGCATACTACGTGTGCGTACCTGCCTTTAGATGTTGACATAGCCACAGGGCTGATCGACACTGTCATGTATTTTGTCTGCAGACCTTAGAGAGTGTCTGGTTCCTTTCATTTCCTGGCCCAAGCCGACACTAAGTCTTAGGTGATGAAAAGCATGTGTCGCCCCACTCACCTCGGACAACTCTCATGAGCCCTAAAGGGGTCAGTCCTCAACCGCCACAACCCCAAACCGAAGTTCTTATGCCCGAATTCTTGATTTAAATCTCCCGGGGCGTAATTAGGCAGTAGGTCATGCTTGGTTTTCGAGAGCTACAGCCGCTCAAGGCACGGATGCCTTGCATACAACCTTGTTCGGCCTCAAACTATATTCATCAGCCCTGAACCTACATGCATCCCTTGCTTGCATCCCTAAGCCCTAAACCCCGCACCTTCAACCCGGAACCCAGCCTACCCTAGGAAACCCTACATACCTAAAGCACTTTCCCTGACCGGAATATAGGGGCCTTCATAGTTACCTATACTATTTGGGGTTTGGGGTTTTGCGGCTTAGGGCATCTCAGTCATGCAGCCTTACTTGGGCTTGCGGTTTAGACTTTGGGGTGTAGGGTTTACAGTTCGTGCTGNCCCATTCTGATTATTAAGGCCCCTATATATATATATATACCTAGAGGTTCTGATGTAGTTCCTTTTTGTGGTTCCCTGGATCTTTCTGGTTGAAACTATTTATTTATGGTTCCTATTTGAATAACTTGTTCTTAGGCATTCTTAAGGTATAGGCAGTTGTTCTTGGGGTTCATAAAACCACTTCTTGAGATTCTTGTAATTCTGAATTTCTTCTTGAGAATAGAAAACCACTTCTTGAT